>LR750048.1:429249-492660 GCA_902729485.2 Mus minutoides
AAATACAGAAGTGGATGCTCACAACCATCTATAGGGCAGAACACAGGGTCCCCAATGTAGGAGCTAGAGAGTACCCAAGAGCTGTAGGGGTCTGTGACCCTATAGATGGAACAACAATATGAACTAATCAGAACCCCCAGAGCTCATGTCTCTAGCTGCATATGTATTAGAAGATGGCCTAGTTGGCCATTATTCGGGAAGAAAGGCCCTTGGTCTAGCAATGTTTATATGCCCCAGTACAGGGGAATGCCAGGGCCAAATAGTGGGAGTGGGAGGGGAGGGGAGCAGGCTAGGAGTGGGTATAGGGGACTTTAGGGATAACACTTGAAATGTAAATGAAGAATTTCTCTAATTTAAAAAAAAAAAAAAAAAAAAAAAAGAGCTGCCTTGATCATGGTGTCTGTTCACAGCAGTAAAACCCTAACTAAGACACGTGGGTTCCCAGGACAGAGCTCCAGACATCAGGTTTGCACAAGTGCACCACCCAAGGAAACATCTTTCTGACTCCCTGTGGACTCTTTCTCATTGAAATGTTTTCAGAAACATGTAATAAAATGCACAGACCTGGACAGCAAGCCCAATTGTGTTAACACATGGTTATCAAAATATTAAAGGTATGTTTGTGATAAATTAAAAAAAAAAAAGAAGTGGGAGTGGGAGTGGGTGGGTAGGGAAATAGGGCGGGGGGAGGGCATAGGGTACTTTCGGGATAGCATTTGAAATATAAATAAAGAAAATATTTAATAAAAAGAAAAAGATTAAAAATATTAAAAAAATGAGAGAGGCAAAAAAAAAAAAACCCAAAAAACAAGTAGCCCTATAATAGGTGATTATCTAAAAGATGAAAGAGGATAGCATTTGAAGAAGATATGTTGCTATAGAATATAGTGATATAATATGTAGTGTTATAAGATACAGTGCTACGGAATATAGTGGTATATGATGCAGTGGTATCAAAGCCTCACATTTCTTGCTTTCATGGCCATGTGGAAACTAGTAACTTCCTGCTTAGGATTTCCTGAGATGGTCTTAAAATATCTTTTTCAATAGTGTGTTGCCCATTACACTGAAAATGATTTCAAGATGAAAAAGTGTTTGTTTTTAATTTTTTGGAGATGTTGGGCAGATGGATAGGGTACTCATCTTAGTGGGGTTTTATTTTATTGAGAAAAATCAACTCTTTAGTAACTCAATGAATATATAAGACATTTTCATATCACAAGGCAAGAAAATGATAAAAAATATGATAAGGAACAATGAGATAAAGGGGAGAGGAAATTTTCCTGAAAAGATATTTGAAATGAAGGCAGAATGATTGAAAGGATCAGATTATTATAGGACAAAATGATCCACTGAGTCCCAGATATGAGGAGTGTAGAAAGAAGGACAGTGTGGACAGGTGCAAGAAAGAGCAAGAATAATGAGAGATAGATTCAGTAAAAGGAGGTATTCATGCAGACACTGAGGGAGTTTGAGCTCACATTCTGAATACCATGCAAAGTTCATTGGGAAATGGTGACAGGGTGCCACTTAGAGAGTAATTCACTAAAGGGGTAGAAAAAGTGTAACAGATGGAGGAAAGGAATCAGAAGCAAAGTCTATTGGATGAACTGGAAACAGAACACCCCATACACAACAAAGTGGAAAATAATCTAACAGAGCATCTCTGAACAATCTCAATTAATTGACACTAGGGAAAGCAAAACCTAGAGGTATTAAAAAAAAAGTATTTCTCTTTTTTTTTCTTTTGTTTTGTGCCATCTGACTTCTTTTTTTTCCCCAACTTTTATAGATAATTTCTTCATTTACATTTCAAGTGTTATCCAGAAAGTTCCCTATACCCTCCCCACTCCCGGCCCTGCTCCCCTACCCACCCACTCCCACATCTTGGCCCAGGTGTTCCCCTGCACTGGGGCATATAAAGTCTGTTATTTCTCTTTAAGGAGGAAGCTGGTAAAAATTACCCTAGTGTTATAAAGTTAATGCTGGACACTATATTTCTTTAAACTGTGGTATAGTTTTAAATTTCTGGGGAGAACAAGTGAAAACATGAGTATATCTGCATCTTTTGAATGAAAATGCATACATGTATATATGATGTCTATGGCAAGGTTTTACTATTTCTTTCCATGGCAAATGTGTGATGTGTGCAGCATGAGTTTTTGCTGATCAGATCTAACAACATGAGTAGTTTTACCACTCTTGCACTTGTAATTTTAAGTCAAAAAGTAGGATATAAAAAAAATTCTTATTTTGCTTTCAATGAAAAATTTTTTAAAGCAAGCATGTCCATTTATGCCTGCTAAGTCCTTACAGCTAACAGGCTTCTCTACCAAATACAGAAAATCTACTCATGAGGTTCTCATGGCAATTCTATGAGGGAAAAAAATGGTAATTTCTCCAGTGGCGCACGCCTTTAATCCCAGCACTCGGGAGGCAGAGACAGGCGGATTTCTGAGTTTGAGGCCAGCCTGGTCTACAAAGTGAGTGCCAGGACAGCCAGGGCTATACAGAGAAACCCTGTCTCTAAAAAACAAAAACAAACAAACAAAAAAACTTATTAATGTTCAAATAATTTACTGAACAGAGCGTGCTTTTGCAAACAGCATATATACTCTCAGTTAGGGAGTAAAATTGCCACAAAAATTGTCTCTTTAGACACTTTAGTGCAACCAATGTAGAAATGGATAAGTGATTTGAAGTTTCTTCAGGAACCCATACCATGCTACCATGACAGTGGAATCCCCAAGTATCCTTTACTGCCTTCCAGGATCAGTTTACCATGTGATCTGATAGCTACAGACCCAATGAGAGCAAAGCAGAGTAGCCACAATGAACACATTAATGACAAATGGAAAAGCTTAGAGTTTCCCCCCAAGTGTTTCTTCCTTGGAAATGAACTGTGAATATCTAAGATTTTGTCTTTTTCGATATGACAGTCATCAACACTGTGTGGAGTGGAGACTTGCATTCTGACTAGTTCAAATTGATATGAGAACCAAGTAGGAAACTCACATTGAACTTATAAAACAACACAAAACAAAACAAAACAAACAAAGCAAAACACCTTAAGTTTAGTAGTGCCTGTTAATTTATTATTTAAATATCCTTTCATAGGTTGGTCCAGTTAATGCACATTACTAAAATTAACTCCACCTGGTACTTTTTAACTTGCTTTGCTTAGTGAAGCATCTGAAAAATGCATTTTACTTACATGTGTAGTTGGTGGTGGATATGATTTCAAGAATATCCTGCCCTAGCAGATTTCTTCTGCTATACTCAGAGCCTGAGCATCTGGTACTATCAATAGAAAATTACTTCCTGTTATCATTTTCAAGGAAGAGATATTTAATAGATGAGCTATTAAAAGGGACACATCCTGTAAAAGTCCCAGAAGATTGGGTCTTGCTTCCCGTTTTTCCTGTGAAACTTAAATTTTATTGAAGTAATACCAGAATATACGAAAATGTATTTTCTAGTGATGAGTCCTTATGGTGTTTAAAAGTGAATGGATAGAATCTATTTTCACTTTGAGGTTAAAGATTATTTATGAAAGAGGAAATATAATTTTTAAGTTCAGAAGATTTCTTAAGCTTGGAATCTAATAAAATACATTTTGCTGGGGTTAGAAAGGCAATCTTGCAGTGCCATTGGGAGAAATAATCTGTTTCCCTTTTCAGAATGTTTTAAAGTAGATTTTGTTACTATTAGAAATTATAGGGAGATTTGGCAAGGTAATGTTCTTTCCCCTGAGTGGTATCTACTTGAACAGGCACATTATCGATCAGATCAACAAATGGATCTTATCATATTAGCCAATCAATACTTAGAAGGCTGAGGAGGGATTTCTTTCATGTCCCTACTTTAGAAATATCATCTTTAATGTCCAGGAGTAAGTACTATAGAATTTTAGTCACATTAAGTCTGATGGCACCAGTTCAATACGTCTCACTACCCAGCCATATTCTAATTCTTAAAGTCCAATGTGGGCTATTATATTAATTATATGTATAGGAGAGACTTAAAATATAATGAAAATATTATATGATATAAAGTTAACCAAATAATTGTAACTGGACAAGATACTGTTAATAAAAATCGATCACATTAGGATGGCGTACTATCTCAAACAATAGAGAGCTTGCCTTACATACCTGGTTATGTTAGCTAGAATCTCAGAACTCAAATGAAAGCTAACAAAGTTTTTAGTACTTTCCACTTTTGCCATCTCTGTGCTTGGTGGCAGAGAGAGAGTTTCCTTAGGGCTTACTGTGTACCCAGCATAGCAGATTTCATGAGTTCTAGGACAGTGAGAGACTCTGTTTCAAAAGCCAAGATATATATATATATATGTGTGTGTGTGTGTGTGTGTGTGTGTGTGTGTGTGTGTGTGTGTGTGTGTATTTATATATGTATATATGTATATATACATATATATGCATGTTAATATAAACAATTTTAATGTAGCCAAGTATATTTGTAACTTTTATTAATTAAAAAACATTGCTGAGAAGAAAAACAAACTGTTCGGTTAGATTATATTGAACAAAGGATTTGTATCTAGGAAGCAGATTAAAAAGTCTTACAAAGTATTGATAAAGCAGATTGCTTTGTATAAAATTAGGTAGTTTTCATGAATATATACTTCACAAAAGAGTATATCAAAATATCTCAGTAAATAGGTAAAATTTATTTCCAGTATCAGATCCATCGCTACTTTCTAATGCATCTGTATAAATGGATTTCCTGATCAAGGTGGCTGTTGTTCCTTATGTTGGTGCTCACACCAGATTCCTTAATCCACTGGAGGGTGACTGCAGTTGGTCCCTGAGGAGGAACACAATGACTCTGGTCTGTATGCATTGCTTTGGTTATGATATCAGCGGGAGAGCCTCTGGGGTGTTTTTCTAGAGTTACTTTGTGAATATAATCTGAAAAAAAGGGGAAAGTTACCATGGTGTTCAATTAGGAGTTTCCTGAAGATAGCACAGAGGAAACGTTTGAGAAGATCAGTTAGGTGCATATACGTCACAAAACTCCAAAGACTCCAAGTTGAAAGATCTACTTCCTACAGACAGGAATCTAAAATCCCTAAAACACAAAGTTACAAGGTACACACATATAGAATACTTAGAAAATGATGCCCTCTTTGTTTCTCTTTATTTGATTTAGTTTTGAATTCTTTTACTAAAATGTTCTAATACAACGCTATAATTCCATTTTTATAGTACTGGGAGAAAAAAGGAATTGATGAAGAGAGATAATAGCAATGCCCAGTGGATGAAAGCAACATAGAGTTGAAAGAAAAATGTTGTCCTATTGTGGTGGTGGTTTTCCAATTATTTATTTATTTATTTATTTATTTATTCATTTATTTATTCTGTTTATCTACTTACCTGTTTTATTTGTTGATAGACTATTAAGCAACTTAATTGTGATGGTAGTTACATTCATGAAACTGTACTAAAAAGAGTAATTTTGAATAATAAATTTTAAAATATTTTTAATGTTCAGTTTATTATAGAAGGGCAAATACTAAAATAACAAAAAAAATTACAATGTTTTTATGGATCATTGTTGCTATCATAGACATCGCAGTTTGATGCACCCATGATTGTTTCATTGGCCCCTACCTTAGCCCACAATCTTGGTCTTTTAGCTAATGTTGCATGGTTCTTAAGAGTTTGTTTATTCACTGAGAGCTGTTAAAGGCCTCAAACAAGCCTTTAAGCTCCAGGTATGTAACTATCAATCGTTCCAATTACTTGCACCTTTAATCAACATGCCGAGATACTAGGAATAGTCTTCCTTTAATCCTTTAATCCTTGTGATTATAGCTGCACACAGATTCAAATTTATACTTTCACACATGGTTTTATTTGGGGGAGGGTATAGGAGGGCCAGGCCTTGGGAAAGGTAGCACTCTACATTTGCAGTTCTCAGTGTATGGCTATAAGTACTCCCATGTCACCATTACTCAGCTTCCACAAATTAAAAAAGAAAAAAAGGAAAAGAGCTCATGGACTTAGCATTGCAGTTTCTGGTGTTTCCAGACTCAGAATACCAACATACATCAATATCTGCAGAATGTAGCAAAGTCAACACTCAACACTGAGAAGGAAGTTTCTAATAAGAAGTTCATGTGTCAAAAGTACAAAGAAAGATAGCATGGCCACTGTGTTTGATCTCTGGACCCAACGCGGAGGTGAAAGGAGAGAACAGACTCCTCTGACACCACATTCACACAGAGGCATGCATACAAAGGTAAATACACTTAAAATGACAAAGTCAGAACACCTCAGAAAACTCATACATGTGTCTCCAAGATTTAGAGAAACACACACCAAAAGGCATATTATTAGAAGACAAGAAATATAAATATTAATACGTGAAATGAAAAACTCCAAGAATGAAAGAGAGATGACTCAAATAAATACATAAGAAGTGAATAAAGAAACATTACAATTGATATTACAGAAAAGTGAAATATCTGAAATTTGGAAAGTCGTGTGAAAATCTGAACATGCTAGAAGAAAGAGAATTTTTCCCAGAACATAAAGCCTACCAACAATAATTGAAGAAAGTAAAGAATATCATTACATTCCAATAATGTTATGAAATTAAATTATGAATTAAAAATCTCCCATCTGAAAGCTGTGGGGGTCTGATGGCTCCTGAAAATTTCTATAAAACATTTAACTCTAATGAGTTTTAATTTCTATTAAAATAGTTACTAAATGATTTTGATGAGAACAACATTATCCTGATTCCAAAACAAGATGAGTTTGCACAAAAAACAAAGAAGGAAAGAAACTATTTCGTATATGTATGCAAAATATTTGTCAGCATGTACAGGACCTTTTCTGACCAAATGTTATTCGGTGTCACATTTCAAAGATCACACACCAAGATCAAATGGAAGTCATCCCATACACAGGTGTTTCAATATATTCAGATCAGTAAATTGTAATTAACTCATCAGCATAATGAAGGACAACACCATGTAATTATTTCATAGAGACCCAAAGCATACACCAGCCGCACTTGCAAGTACTATGAAAGCTAGCCAGTAGGGAAGGAGATTCTTTGTCATCTTGATACTGCTGTCTTTGGGTCCTGTCGTCCAAGTGTGTACTGTCTTCAGAGATGTCCTTGAGTGTACTGATGAAGGGAAACTCAGAGCAATGGCAATAACCTCTGTTGACCCTGGTGCCTCAATAACCAATAAGAACCTATCGCATGCCTTGCAATACAGTTTTCATTTAATTATAATATATTATGAGAGTAACTGAATGGAAACAAGCAAACAAACAAACAAAAGAAAGAATAAGGAAAAGACCTGACTGATCCTAGGTATGGTGGAGGAGAAGTTTATTGTAAATAAAAGGAAGAATATAGACAGAAGAAGAGTTATCTGTCCAGAGTGGACATGTTCCTGAGTCAGATGAGGAAAAGGGGGTCATGGCAAGAGGAAAGAGAGAGGAACCAGGTGCAACAGCCAGGAGTACCAAAGAGAGTAGACTAGGTACCCATTCGACTAGATTTGTTTATATACAGCTGGGCAAGCTGTGGGGAGAGAAGCCCACCCTCTGGAATAGAGAGTTCATGGTAGAGTGGTGGGTTATACAAGCCAATAGGGCCCTGTAACAGGTAGGGCCTGAGGAATGCCTGTCTTCTTTGATATATTAAATAGGTCATTTGTCACCAATTTGAAATCTAACATTAATATTGTCGATCAATGCAGAATGATTCTTTGAAACTCCTTTTCAAATTTCATTCAGAAATGAGTTTACTAATCAGCACATTCCAGAAAGGTGGTAACCTCCTGTCCTCTATTCCCCTTCCAACAGCTGTTTAGGATAGCAGCAGTCTTCTTACCTCACACTGAATTCTGCATATTTTAATACCAACCCGACATGCAAAATATGCCCAGCTGGTACAATAGTGTGGCATAAATGTATGGGGTAGCTAATCAAATGATTGGATTTGAGTTCTCCTGCAGAGTGTTATGCATGGTATTGTAATCCTGGTCAATAGCCAATGGCTGGGAAGGTCATGGGCCCTGGGGTAGAACTTGTTGTTAATGCTAGATGAATACACTGTCAACATACCTTATAAATATTTGTGTTTATTCCAATACATTGGGGTTGCTTTCAACATTGGTTGGAGAAGCTTCAGTTGGAGGTGGACAGAAGATATGGAGAGATAAGTAGTTGGTAAAAGTGCTCAAAAGAAAACACTGAATGCTCAGCCCTAAATTTAACAACTCTATTTCTCCTACCTCAAGGCTCAGCGAACATCACAGCAAAGGACTTGGAAAGAATGCAAGAGAGCTGGCTATTACAATCGAGAGCCATATCTGGAGTCACACTAGTAGTATCTGACTAAATCACCCTAGTTACAATTCAGCACAGACTGAGTAAAGTCATCTTCAGACCCTCACTGAAGAGCTGTTAGCAGTTGATAGATTCTGGGGTGAATCAATCATTCAGTTGGGGGGGGGTGTAACCACTCACTGATAGACTCCCACACTCCAGACGATGGCCCCACACCTGTGCACATACACACAGCACTAGCTGAACTATGAAAAGGAAAGAAAAGAAAAGAAAAGAAAAGAAAAGAAAAGAAAAGAAAAGAAAAGAAAAGAAAAGAGATGAAGTTGAGTGGGAACATGGTAGAAATTTCATGGGGAGCTAAAGAAGAAAAATTGAGATGAATGTAATTATGTGTTATTATGAATACATATAAAATTCTCAAGAAAAAAGTAAAAGTTTAAAAAACAAGCAGTAGTATTGAGAAATATTATAAGGTGAATATTAGAAGTGCTTCCTATACATTCAGGAACAAAGCACAGCTATTTCCCATCATCATCTCTACTTAATACTGCACTGAAAGTCTTAGCAAAAGCAATCATGACAATAGTAGTAGACACAGAGGCTAAGATGGCAAAGAGGAGGAAGGATCGAGCCATTCCATAACAAGCACCAAAGAGCAATTAGAGAGGCAGAGTACATCCTGTCTTGCTGACACGCATTAGGGAAATTGTTGATGGAAACGATTAGTGTTGCATGTCAAAAGGACTTGATACAAAATACTAAACACTTTAAAATAACTAATTTTGATTGCATATATGTGCATGTTAGCCTGATTTGATCATTACACATGTTTATATATAGAATTACCATGGAATATTCTTCAATGATATAAAATATTATGTAGCACTAAAATAGATAACTAGATTATAATTGTATATATACACTGAAATATGTTGAGATGAGAATGAATGTATTATAAATTTTATTAGTATTAAACTGAGTGGAAAATATGAATCATAAAAGAAAATGTGAGATTTTATAGTATTAACTAGGCATTATTGTTATACTCAAAAGACTAACATAGGAATATTGACATAAGTTCAAGGCTATTCTGGTCTACATGGTTAAAATACCATGCCAGTTATATTTAAATTAAGACTCTGCTGAATTAACTCCATAACATTATAATATTTCTAAGAGGTAATTAAACAAATTTGATATTAATACATAAAAATAGGTACATGTAAATCACAAATTACAGAATATTACTAAAAGAAATACAATTTCACACTTTCAGAAAAGAAAGTATTTATATTGTAAAAGGCACAACATGTAACTTGATTATATTAAATCAAATAATTTGTGTTTACCTAATGCCTATCTAGGGTAGTCTGGTAGATTGTGAAGAACATATACACATTAAGAAACAAGCATAATGTAGTATATAAGCACAATAGCATCTATTAAAATTGTAAGAGTACAGTTGGTATGATTATATGTATTAGGCAAACTTATGGTGTAAAGGCTAGTGGTTCTCCTATAGCAGTCACTAGAAGAGGCTCCTAGAGGACTAGCATTTTTATTTTCCTCCTCATTTTCTTCTACTGTCTCCTAAGATGTATCATCTTTGTGAAACCCTTTGAGCATTATATTTATTATATATTCTTGATTATGTAAAAACTTCCTTTAAATATATAAAATATTCAATCACTAAATTGACCTATTTCTATAGAAACCAATTTATAAAATACAAATTCACATTTCAGAATGAGAAATGAGGCAAGTAATGCTTTAACAAGGGGAGCTCTGCATCTGTGGGGCCAGTTTTACCATCTGCTCAACTTTGCCATGAAACCAAATCTGTTCTAAATTATATTTAAATGTTCATTTAAAATATTGTATTAAGTGATAAATAGTAAACACAAGCACTGTTAAAATCCTAGACTAGTTAGTGAGACAGCTCAGGGAATAAATGATCTTGTCAGAGCAGACTTTGGCAAACTGAGTAAATGTAGTGAGAAACAACATTACACACATGCACACAGAAACATGCACAAAGACACATGCACATGCACTGATACACACAAACATATGCATGCACGCATGCACACACACAAACACACACACTATACCTTCACCACTACCACCACTTCCACCACTGCCACAACAACAAAAACAATAGCAATAACAGTAGTAATGAAAATATTACCATTTAAATATTATTGTATTAATTCATATCTCCACAAATGTATACCTCGGCTGAAGAAAAATATTTGAAAAATAATAGCTTGTTTGTATTTCTTCTGATTCCATCAACATAAAAATTGGTTTACTAAGAACCTCATCTGTCCCCAAAACAGAGAGTGATGTGAAATCAATTGCTTCTCATTTGTGACAGTTGTCTTTCACTGTAAATGAATGTTCACAACACATCAGTATGGACAAATCTCATCTAATCTCGACTTGGAGATCTCTACACAGTCCAGGCTTTCTTGTGGCAAAATGAACAGATTATGAGGGGATCCTGGCAAGAACCTGGGTTGTTTTTGTGGTTTTTTTTTTTTATTATTATTTCTTGGATAGCACAATTAGTTTTCTGATGAGGGAGATGTTGGGTCTTACAGCTCAATCACCACTTGTTTTGATTCTTTGTTATGGCCCTTGAATATCTAATCAAGTTTTCTTACACACACACACACACACACACACACACACACACACACACAGGTTCAATGGTGGCCCAGGTCCACTCAGGACTCAGGCCACTCAGGGAGGTGGGACACAGGAAGTTTTAACTGCACAGACCCCACACTGGAGTGGGGTGGGCAGGCATCAGGCTATGAGAAGCCACGAGAGCCCATTCTGGTGTTGAGGGAGCACAGTCTGCGGTCCACCGGAACTGCCAGAGTCAGGCTCAGGGGTGCCCTGAACCTGCATGGAGGCCAGGGACATCAGGTTCTCAGATTCTTGGGTACCCCAGACGCAGCTGGATGCTGTGAAAGAGCTGAGAATGGAGTGGGGACCCCTGAGGGCTGGAGCCGAAAATGAAAAAAGGGGAGCTCCCACTAGGTCCCACAGGGTGAAGTGTCCTTGACATGTCAGGTGGCTAGGTGGCTTGGCTTGGTGGAGTCCATGACTGGGAACTCAGTGAGGCCTTCTGTGGAGACTAGACGCGGCTATTTATTTATTTGTTTATTTGTTTGTTTATTTATTTTTCCAATTTTTAATTGGATATTTTCTTAATTTACATTTCAAATGCTATTCCAAAAGTCCCCTCCCCCCTCCTCCCTCCCTGCTTCCCTGCCCACCCACTCCCACTTCTTGGCCCTGGCGTTGCCCTGTATTGGGGCATATAAAGATTGCAGTACCAAGGGGCCTCTCTTCCCAATGATGGCCGACTAGGCCATCTTCTGCTACATATGGAGCTAGAGACACGAGTTCTGGGGTTTCTGGTTAGTTCATATTGTTGATCCTCTTCTAGGGTTGCAGACCCCTTCAGCTCCTGGGTTCTATGAAGGCCTTCTCCATTGCTCCCCATAACGGATCCCGATGAGAAGAGATATTCTATGGTTTTAAGGCATTTATTGTCATGGCAGAGAATGGCAATGAGAAAACCGTACTCAACTTTCTCAGATTGGGCCTGAGGTTAAATACCTTTTACAGGGAGGAGTGTCTGGGAAGGGGAGTTTATTGGCTATGCCCTTCAAATATTTAGGTACCTCATTAAAATGGAGAACTGTCTTGACACTACCTTACCTGTGGTCACATTTTGTACCTGTGGAGGGACTTGGGATGTTGCCTTTACATGACTGATAGCCACAGAATTATAGAGAGCTGTAGCCTCGTGTCAGGAGCCTTGTGCATAGGACCATGCCAAAATGCCTACTGTCCCTTTGTTCCTTGCAGGATTATCTCCTGCTGGGTCATTGGGGTTTCCCACCTAGTTCAACCAGAAACTAGGCTGCCTATCATGGATATATATATATATATATATATATATATATATATATATATATATATATATATATATATATATATATGTATGTATGTATATGTATATATATAATCATTGTACTGTGTAACATGTGCATGAGAGAGAGAGAGAGACAGAGACAGAGACAGAGAGACAGAGAGGTGGAAAGAGGGACAGAGATTGTGTTTGTATGTATGTAGGTGTGTATGTATGTATGAATGCATGCCTAATGTATTTGAAGGGGGTACAATTCCACTTGATTCACACATAGGGCAGAGGTAAACTTTGTAGAGTCAAATTTCTTCTTCCATGTTTTTGTAAGTTGTAGGGATAGAGATAGGGATAGGGCTAATAAGCAAGTGCTTTTATCATTGAGCAATCCTACAGATTGAGCTTCATCATGCTTCTGTCACCACACACAAACCTTTCTTGCTGCTTGTGCCTTTCCTGTCATGATATACTGTATCTTTAAGTCAGGAGCACCTTCTTCCCTTGCTTCACTTTGGTGAGTTTGTGGCTCTATAGATGAGAAATGCACCTAATGAAAATAGGTACACTGCTTTTATCCACTGTTGTCTAAAATACTGCATGTCAATTACTTGCATATATATATATGCAATTGCTTACATTATCATGCATTTGTAACTATAAGTATTTAGATGATTTTTAAATATACCATAGAAAATGTGGAGTATAGATATAAATATTTCCAGTGTTCACCTGTTTCTGTACACTCTCGACATGAAAAATTAAAGGGCATCAAATTATAACATGAAAGGAAAATTAGGCTTCTCCATTTTGTAAAAAAAAAATGTGTTTTTGAGAACAAAGCCATGTATTTCATTTAGATATTATCTTTGACAATTCCATTGCTATTGCTTGTGCAAAAATGAATGAACGGTGGAGAAGAAAACTCAATGGACCACATGATATAAAATAGTTAACATAATGTTGTTTAAGACATAGTCAAACCCCATGCTAAATAAATGATTACATATATATATTTTAAGTCCATTCAGAGGTTTAAAATTGTTAGCTTCATTTCAGACCAAATAACTGAGGTCAACCCTACATGTTATAGACTTATCAATAAAGTTAATGTTGGGAACTATCTGTAACTATCACTAATTAGAACATTCAATAATAATAACTGTAAATAGTAACTTTTGCATCTCATAACTAGCAACCTACAACCTAAAGTATTGCTCATTCTTATCTTATGTTAGACTAATATACTTTACTCAATGATTTTGTACATTTTCCAAATGTTATCCATGTGTTATTCAAATGCACTTTCAATGACATATCTTGTTTCAATCCTGGCATGGTATTTTTATGTTTATGTGTATAATCTCCTGTCTCAAGTTTGTGTGAACAATTCTTACCACTTATTCTCTATCTTGTCAATAAATGCTGATCACACAGTTGCTAGGCAAAAGAAAGAATAGGGCAGAAACTTCTGCTGGCTAGGGAACAAAGGTGGAGAGGGGGAGGGGGAGGGGGAAGGAGAGGGAGAGGGAGAGAGGGAGAGGGAGAGGAGAGAAGAGGAGAAGAGAAGAGAAGAGAAGAGAAGAGAAGAGAAGAGAAGAGAAGAGAAGAGAAGAGAAGAGAAGAGAAGAGAGGAGAGGAGAATCACATTGGTCATAAGAATGATGAGGAGGAGAGGGTTTGATAAGGCACCATGAGAAAAAAAAATCTGAATCCGAAAAAAGGAACCAGATCAATGATAATATCAAAGTATTATCATGGAATCATGGCTAGAACATAGCCAGATTAGCATAGGAAATAAAACATTTAACTGTCCAGATATTGAGGTGTAGCTTGAAATAAATCTTGGTTTCTCTGTGTGATTATTGGGGGCTAGCAAAGGTAAAGAAGTACAGCAGCTGGACTAATTTGCTATTTACATTTATATTAAAGACAAGTCATTTTACAATAGATCCTTTACTGACATTTCTATATCTGTGCTTCAAATTCAATCTTCTCAGGGTACCCATGAATTTTATAGTACACAAGTTGCTTGACATCATACAGGGGGAAAGTAAGTAAATGTTCTGACACATTCTTATTTAAGTCAATGTATTTATATTTATCTTGTCAATAAATTGTTAATACTTTAAAAGAAGCAGATGACTGACGTTAATGTATCTTCTCCTAAATTAAAAACACATAGGAGGAGAAAGACGTGCCATGAAACACTGCAACACATTTATAAAGTTATTCATCTAAGCCTGAGAGTGAACTGGAGGGACATTACCTTTACACAGATCATCTAGCAACCGATTAAGAAAAACGAACACAACTGTGAATGTCATAAACGGTCAGGGATCCCAAGCATGGGTTTGCCACATAGTCAATTAATCCTCAAATAGCCCATCTTGTCACACAGATTATTAATAAATGATCTTGTGAAGGAGAAAGATTTTACATGATTCCTTGCTCTTATAAATTTAAGATCTCTCTCTCTCTCTCTCTCTCTCTCTCTCTCTCTCTCTCTCTTTTTCTAGAATGCAAAGATAATTCTCAAAGAAGAGATTTCTACTGTGGTCCTTCAGAAATCAGAGGGATTAGAATTTTTGTCAGGGTCTTACACAATTTGCCTTTTACCATTAGCAAGTCTAATAAAAATGTACCCGGCATACACATTTACTACCTTAAATATTTTCCCAATAAAATAACAGACACACTATATCAGAAAACTAAACTCATGCAATGGCAAAAACAAAAGCTTTTCCATCTCAACATTGCATATCAAATATCAATAGAAATTAGTGGTTGAGTCTACATTACAATGAGGCATGTTTTTAATTCTGTTTGAGAAGCAATATGATAAACTTAAAAACACAGAAACTTTTAAATGAAAAGTCAAAAGGTTCTAGTAAGAATCAGCGGTTTACATATCCTTCTCCTCAGTTACATAGTCCCCATACAGAGTGGTCTAGTCTCTAGGGCTTTCTCAGCTCTGCAGTCATTTGCCATATCACTGCCCTTAGCAATTTGTTATGCTAGCAAATGAACCGTGTTTCCAGTCTGAAAGGCCAGAGCAATGGACTTTTATTACTTCTGAGTGGAAGCCAAATATCTACTTGTGTCTACCTAACTATGACAGCAACAATATCTTTGCATATAGGTTCTCTCAGGTCAGGAATTACTCCAGCACACCTGTTACGGCAGCCATTTGGTGACTGGGAAAGGAGGACAGCCAATTTGATGCTAGTCTAGGTTATATAATAAGGCTCCTCATGAACCACGCCCCAAGGCCATGTAGAGAAATAAGAGAAGGAAAGAAGACAAAGCATCACCTCCCCGCATCAGCAGTTACGGAATGCTGTGGTTAGAATACGGATAATATTGTCATCATAGCTCTTAATACAAGTTCTTATATAGAATAATTAACTATGGCTTAAAGGTCTAGGTTCAATTCTACACTTGATCTTAGCCAAAAGGCCGAGAAGCGATGTCTAGGTTCAATTCTAAACACGTTATTAAGAGCAATCATAATAAAACTGCATGGTACTGGTACAGCAACAGACAGGTAGATCAATGGAATAGGATCGAAGACCCAGAAATGAATCCACACACCTATGGTCACCTGATCTTTGACAAGGGAGCTAAAACTATCCAGTGGAAAAAAGACAGCCTTTTCAACAAATGGTGCTGGTACAACTGGCGGCTATCATGTAGAAGACTGGGAATTGATCCATTCTTATCTCCTTGTACTAAGGTCAAGTCTAAGTGGTTGAAAGACCTCCACATAAAACCACAGACACTGAAACTTATAGAGGAGAAAGTGGGGAAAAGCCTCGAAGATATGGGCACTGGGGAAAAATTCCTGAACAAAACAGCAAAGGCTTGTGCTGTAAGATCAAGAATTGACAAATGGGACCTCATAAAGTTGCAAAGCTTCTGTAAGACAAAAGATACTGTCAACAAGACAAAAGGGCCAACAACCGATTGGGAAAGGATCTTTACCAATCCTAAATCAGATAGGGGACTGATATCCAATATATATAAAGAACTCAAGAAGGTGGACACCAGAAAATCAAATATCCCCATTAAATAGTGGGGCACAGAGTTAAACAAACAATTCTCAACTGAGGAATACCGAATGGCTGAGAAGCACTTGAAAAAAATGTTCAACATCCTTAATCATCAAGGAAATGCAGATCAAAACAACCCTGAGATTCCACCTCAAACCAGTAAGAATGGCTAAGATCAAAAATTCAGGTGACAACAGATGCTGGCATGGATGTGGGGAAAGGGGAACACTCCTCCATTGTTGGTGGGAATGCAAGCTGGTTCAACCACTCGGGAAATCAGTCTGGCGGTTCCTCAGAAAATTGGACATAGTACTACCGGAAGATCCTGCAATACCTCTCCTGGGCATATATCCAGAAGATATTCCATCTGGTAATAAGGACACATGTCCCACTATGTTCATAGCAGCCTTATTCATAATAGCCAGAAACTGGAAAGAACCCAGATGTCCCTCAACAGAGGAATGGNTACAAAAAATTTGGTATATTTACACAATGGAGTACTACTCAGCTATTAAAAACAATAAATATATGAAATTCCTAGGCAAATGGATGGATCTGGAGGCCATCATCCTGAGTGAAGTAACCCAATCACAAAAGAACTCACATAACATGTACTCACTGATATGTGGATATTAGCCCAGAAACCTAGACTACCCAAGATGCAATTTGCTAAACACATGAAACTCAAGAAGAAGGAAGATCAAAATGTGGACAGGTCACCCCCTCCTAGAATTAAGAACAAAGCACACATTGAAAGAGTTACAGAGATCATATATGAAGCTGAATCCAAAGGATGGACCCAATGACTGCGACTGCCAGGGGTCCATCCCACAGTCAGCCACCAAACATAGGCACTAACTATAGCATATGCCAGCAAGATAGTGCTGAAAGGGCCGGGATATAGCTGTCTTGAGGGAGACTATACCAATGCCTGGCAAACATAGAGGTGGAAGCTCACAGTCAGGTATTAGATGGAACACAGGGTTCCCGAGGAAGGAGCTAGAGAAAGTACCCAAGGAGCTGAAGGGGTCTTCAACCCTATAGGTGGAAGAATAACATGAACTAACTAGCACCCCCTGAGCTCATGTCTCTAGCTGCATATATAGAAGAGGATGCCCTAGTTGGCTATCATTGGGAAGAGAGGCCCCTTGGTCATGCAGACTTTATATGCCCCAGTACAGGAGAATGCCAGGGCCAAGATATGGGAGCAGGTGGGTAGGGGAGCAGGGTCGGGAGGTGGGAGGGTATAGGGAACTTTCTGGATAACACTTGAAATGTAAATGAAGAAAATATCTAATAAAAGTTGAAAAAAAAACAAAAAACAAAAAAAAGTTAATCAAGTTTGTAAAGAAAACATGTTTCTCTTCAACTGTGAAAGATGACATTTAAAAAGATAATTACATTAAATATTCATTAATGATTAAAAATGAAAAGTGTATAGATTATAATGGTAGTGAGAATTACTAAAACCACACTTGATGTAAAATTATCTGATCTCCTTTTCCTTTATCTATTATTTCTGAATTTAGAATTTTATAATTATTTTCTTTGTCTATTAATTTAGACTTTTCTTACCTATTATTTTAGAATTCTATTAGAACTACCTATTAATTTAGAATTTAATTTAGAATTTTTTTAGAATTTCTTTAACTGTTATTTTAGAATTACCTATTTAATCTAGAATTTGAGAGTTAATAGGTAATTAATACTTACCTCTTCTAATTAAATGAGGTAAATGCAATTTACCTATTAATTTTAGAATTACTTATTAATTAATTTACCTATCAACTTTAGAAGTTTAGAATATTTAGAATTCATAAATGTGATATATGTTGGTGATATTCACTCCCTAATCTCCAACTACTCTCATAGTCCTGTGCCATATCCTTCCTATTTTCATGTCCTCTCATCCTACTGATTCTGCTTGGTTTTGTACATATGGACATATGGACTTGGATTCAAGAACAATCCCTGGAACATGAGCAGCCAATCAGTGATTACTTCCTTGAAGAACACTGATTCATCTGACTTCAAAGGCCTTCAGTTCTCAAGGATCATCAGGTTGGTGTGGAGCTTCATAAGTAATTTCTTCATCTATGCTAGAATTGACACTGGTTTGATCTTGTGCAGACAAGCACATATGCTTGAGCTGATGAGAGCAATAGCCCTGTCCTATCTAGAAGATATGGCTCTGTAGAATTTCTCCAGTCTCTGGATCCTGCCCATTCTTCTTCATCATTCCAAAGCCATATATGCCCCCAGCATTTCTGCAAATGTAACATGCAATGTTGTGATGCATGTATGAGTCACAAATTTCTTGTCTTCTAAATCTTTTATGACAATTAAGTGAAATATCTCTTATATTTTTTACAGAACTAGTAAAGTAGGAAATGTACAATAAATGGCTAACTCTTATTATCATTTTTATTTAATTAAATGGGTTGAGATAATTTAATAAGCTTAAAAAAAATAAGTCCTAGCTTCTGTTTTGTTTTTGAGCACAGTAAGTTTTTAGGAAGAGTTTAATATTCTGACAATAAAAAATGTGTAGACAGACTCCCAACTCTCTGACCCAGTTAAGATTCTCAGCAACTATATAGAAAAGATCAAGCCACCACCTAACTGTTCTCTATTTCTGACCCCTGGTAAGAATGGAGGAATTTTTTGTGAACATATTTATACAAATATTTGATTTTATTTATCAGAAGAGAAATTTTGGTGGCTACATCACCAAGGAAAATGAAACCCTCTCCTCCAGCATCCCATTAATAGTCAATAATTCTGCAAGGAGTTGTGGTACCTCCCCAGCCTCTTCGCATTTTATAATGCAATGTTCAAATTCCAAATATTGCACAGGTAACCATAGCTGCCATGATTCCATGATTTTAGGGTTGAGAATTATAAAGTGACTTAAGAAGAAATAAAGCCACCACTTAGAAGAACAATGAGCCAGAGAAAGACAGACGATGTGCTAGACATTCTTTATATCTTTTCCTGAAGTGAAAGTTTAGCAATGTATTTCATGTCCCAAAATTCAAAGTGTCATCGTTTGTAAATTAAAAAAAAAAATTGTAAGTTGGTCAACTACATATTTACAAAAGCATAAGTAACACATCAGTTCTGCTCACTCCTCAGTTAGTGCTTATAAATGCTTAACCAGTTATGAATTCATTCCAAAGAGCCTGTTAAGTTAAATTAAATACATATATTCTTAATTATATCTGTCCCACAGGGACACAGAATTAAAAGGGGGCCACAAGAAGTACTTTTTCTCTATTGACACAACTATTGAAATATTTTTCTCATCCTTCATTTATGTATCCATCCTTTGATAATTTCCCTGTACTAAATTTAGCATATATTTGGTATTTCAACTACACTGTTATCTCATTAAAAGAGAAATATTAATAGTACTAACAGATTGTTAAACTTTCAGTATTCTTGTAAGTCATGCTCAGTTTGTATGTAGATTTTTCACCTAACATTAGCAAATAATATATGTGCACATATAATTATTATTAAAATATTGCTCTGTATCTGTGTCTTTCCATCAAAATATATAGATCACATATATACTACATTTTCCACTAATATCAACAATAAATCTAACAATAACTGTATAAAAATTAACTTGATGAAAATTTATGGCTATTTAGATTAGAGAGATCTTACAGTTATCTTTCCGGAAATAAATCGCTGATCTCAAGTGATTAGAACACTTTGGAAATCAGACAAAATTATAATCACAATACTTTTAGCATTTGATAATTACTTAGAATTTGCTCCATTGTCAAGATCATCATTATAAATGATTCATACCCTGAACAAAATATTTTATTTAGTGTTCTTAGTTTCCATGGTCATGTTGGCTGATCCATGACAAGAAAAATTACATATCACATGAAAATACATATAATAAAAAATACTAGCTCTGGATCTGAATAAACTAAGGCATATGATATAGAATTCTTATTTTGGAAAGACAGCTGTGCTTACAGTTTATTTAACAAATGAATGTGGAAGTAATCTTACCCAGATTCAATAAATTATTATCAACTTTAATCATAAGAAATTGGAAGTGCAGAAATTTCAGAAAGTATTTTTCTTTGAAGATCTTTGACTTTTCTGCAATGAAAATAAAAATGTGTTTCATAACTGACAGATATAGTTGACATTCCAAATGCTTGCTATAAGAGCCTTTGTGAAGAAAGCTACCCATGAATATACTTCACGGGTATTAAGAAAATGGAGGACTTGCATTAAAATGAAAGAAAAAGTCAGGCTATGACAGCAGAAAGAGAAAGCATCCAAAAGTGGGTAGTCAAACTGAATGCATAGCAGGAAAGCATTGCTGACATTTATTTACTTATTTATGTGTCAATCTACAAAGCTTCATCCAGTCCAAATTATAACCAGGCATAGATTTTTATGCTAATAGTTGAACTATGCATGAGCGATTGCTCCTAGTCCCACGATCCTTAGTTTTAAACACAAAATCAATGAAGCATAAAAAGTAAATATCCATAATGTAGAGCTCACTGTCAGTAGGAGTTAGAGGGTGAGGGCATAAAACCACAGGTTGGGATGAGTTCAAAATCAAAGATGGTGAGTAAATGGATTGGGCAGAGAAACTAGTTCAGAGGAATCAAGGAAAGGAGACCAGGCAAAAATGTAAATCCTGAAAGAAAGAGGAAGCTATATAGAAAAGGAAAGTAAATGCAGACAGAGCATGTACATTAGAGCACTAACATGACCAGAGATGTCAGGTGGAGTGGAGCAAGGGGGCATGGAGCGAGAAAGAGCCTCTGAAGCAATAGAAAATACTTTATGTCTTTAGTTATGTATGCTCTCATGCATGACCATGAAAGTTACTGTATACCATTTTTGAAGATTTACAAAATGAACTAGTTGGGTTACTATACCAGAAACTGGCAACCAGGAGCTATGAGTATCATGGAAACATAAATATAGAGTAGCTTTGCTTTAACCTGAGTGAATCAGAGATAAAACACAATATGAAGGTTTAGTGTATGTTAATTTTTAAAGATCCTTAAATATCAATTTCAGTTTCTCCATTTTATTTAGTAATATACTGATGTGCAGAAATATACAAGCATATACAGAAGGAACTGAAAAGGAAGCATGGAGAGATTCAGAAAGGACATGTCCAGGGCTCAGGGAACACTTCACAGATAACTTATCACAGGGACCCTGCAGACCTTGAACTGCTTCTGGCTCCTCAGGCAACCTCATTACTATCAACAGCAGCACTCCCTGATCCTTGAAAAGAAAGAAAGATGAGTCTTCTTGGAGGTCTGGAACAAAGCCAGACTGTTGATGTGAAAAGACACTCTGCCATTAATCTTTTGGACTGGGCATGAGCAGAGAATAGATGGTTTCAGAGCCCATGGAATGCTACGCTGAAGACAGCTGGAAACACACAAGAAAAAAAAGAAAAGTCATTTGTGTCAGTCACTGGCATCCACTGAGAAGAGCCCAGCTATACAATTCTGGAAGATGATGGCATCCAAGGTCAAGTCTTAGGTAGAGGATCTAGAAGAGGGCATGTCATAGGTGCAGTATACAGAAGATGATACCTCAAAGATAAGGACCGTAAAAAACATAATTTGCAGAAGCATACTTGTTTCACAAATGACAATTACATTTTGAGAACAATAGCCTCACTCATTTCTTTTCATCCCCTACACAGTGACATACATGATGAAAGTCAACAAATTTGTTTGAAAATTTATAATTTACAGACTCTATATGACCCAGTACCGGGGAACGCCAGGGCCATTACGTGGGAGGGGGTGGGTAGGGGAGCAGGGCGGGGATGAGGGGGGGTAAGGGAAAATTTCTGGATAACATGTGAAATGTAAATGAAGAAAATATCTAATAAAGAGGAAAAAAAAAGAAAATTTATAATTTTGTAATGCTTCCAAGTTAGAAGGTCAGATTTCTCACCTGTCCCAGGAAGAAGAGTTCAGACCTCATATGACAATAGTTTCCCTGATGTTTCTCCTAAGTTTATTAATACAACATATTGAAGCAGATGCTTTTAAGAATTAATATCAGATTTCCCATATATCAGGAGGCCTCAGTTACATTAAACTCTTAGTAATTCTCAATTAATAATATTTCATCATTCTGTAGTTTGAAATAACTCAAGTAGCACTAGAGATGGGAAACAGTTTGAACATTATGCTGTTTACATTCTTAAGAGGGAAAAAAAAGAAAAAGAATCAGTATTGAATAGGCATGCTCTCTGGAAGCTATATATTATCATTGAATGGTATGTTTTTCCTGTTTTATATTTTGAGGAAAGGAAAATAACAAAGAAATAAGGTAACTTGCCCCAAAGCTCTCTAAATAGTTGGATTTAAACTAAGGCTTAGCTGCCTTTAAAATTAATTTTTAAAATTTCTTGAGATTTTTAAATGTAATATTTTCCACTACTACCTTGCCTCTTTCAAAACCCACCCATATACCTCTCTTTGTTCTCTTTCAAATTCATGGCTTCTTTCTTTCTTTAGGAATATATCTATATATAGCTATATAAATACATACATACAACATGATGATTTGGGCAGTGGGAATCTCAGAAGGCCTCTATCTTACACAGGGAACGAGAGGCAACAAAGGAATTCTGAGAGCAAGAGAAAACTTCTTCTGGAAAAGAGTCTCCTGATTGATTGCTTTTAAAGATCTTTCTTTTCCCTTTGTCCTTCCTTTTCTGCTCTTCTTTTATCTTTCATTTTTCTCTTTGTTTTTTCTTTCTTTCTCTTTCCTTCTTTCACTCTATATAAGCCAATAGATAGCAATACGGCATTATTTCACAGGAGTCTTCTTTGTAATGGTCACAACATTGTCTGGATGAAACAATAATTTGTTTCTATCCTCAAATAACAATTTCAGATGCAGAGAGTGAATAAACAACTAGAATGCATTCTGATAAGGACTATGGTAATTTAAGACCAAGTTTTCTCTCCAAAAGAGAAGAGAAACTTCAAAGAGGAAGCTATTTTTCTAAGATTCAAAAGATGATTAAGAGATACTGAGAATATACAAGATAGGTTGTAATGGGAGGGCAAGCAGCATAGATGAAACTCTCCTCACTAGGGAAATACCAACCTAGTGTGTAGCCTGATGCCCTAGATGCACATTCCTTGAAAATGTATCTGTTTCACCTGGGCTTCAGAAATAAAGGCAGTAGACAAGTCTCAGCTGATAGTATTTTTTAATTCAACTAATCTGCTTTTTTTTTTTTTTTTTTGTAAGCGAGCTGTAACTATCCTATGAAACTATCCAACATGTGCAGATAGAGCTAACAATATCTTGCAAACAGAAGCCTAGACTACCCAAGATACAATTTACTAAACACATGAAACTCAAGAAGAATGAAGTTCAAAATGTGGTCTCTTTGCCCCTTCCTAGAATTAAGAACAAAGCACACATTGAAGGAGTTACAGAGATCAAGTGTGAAGCTGAATCAAAAGGAGGGACCAACCAGTGACAGCCGCTGCCAGGGATCCCTCCCACAATCAGCCACCAAAAATAAACACTATTGCATATGCCAGCAAGATAATGCTGAAAGGGCCCTGATATAGCTGTCTCGTGGGAGGCTATACCAGTGCCTGGCAAACACAGAAGTGGATGCTCACAGTCAGCTATTAGTTGGAACACAGGACTCCCAAGGAAGGAGCTAGAGAAAGTACCCAAGGAGCTGAAGGGGTCTTCACCCTCTAGGTGGAAGAATAACATGAACTAACTAGTTCTTCCTGTGCTCATGTCTCTAGCTGCATATATGGAAGAAGATGGCCTAGTTGGCCATCATTGGGAAGAGAGGCCCCTTGGTCATGCAGACTTTATATGCCCCAGTACAGGGGAACGCCAGGGCTATTATGTGGGAGGGGGTGGGTAGGGGAGCAGGGTGGGGATGGGGGAGGGGATGGGGAAATTTCTGGATAACACTTGATATGGAAATGAAGAAAATATCTAATAAAGAGAAAAAATGTAAATAAAGAAATTATCTAATAATAATAAAAAAGAAATGTTATAGAACCCACTCAGCTTTAGAGAAGATAGCTGAAGCCTCTATTGAGATTGTGTTCCACTCAGTGTCTGCCCCTGGCTGACCCTATTCCTTTTCTTCCATCTCCATGTGTATGAATCCCAAGAGTTTCCCTGAACAAGTCTCCTGGATTTCAGTTTCTATACCAATCCTCACTGTAGAAAATAGGATTATCAGCTACTAATATCGTGGTTTTATAAATGGTTAAATGATTTTGATGTTAGAAGTAGACTAGATATAACACAGACGAAGTAAAAATAACTATATAATAAATAGGGCTAGGCAAGTGATCAGGGTTCTGGTCTTGAAGCATGTTGCCTCTTAAAGAGCAGGTCTTCAGAGCAGCTGATTTCAGGAGAGAGTTTTGAAACCTGAATAAAATCTTTCAGTCATGTTTATCACACTTCCTTATCAGGAATAGTTGTTATGGAGGACATTGCCTTAGAGTTGATGATTGCTAACTCTATTCTCTATCAGTGAGAATAGGTGTCTGTATTGTATACTACTCCAGTCCTATGACTAATGTGGAGAAAGCTCCTAAAGAAGACATTTTGGAAACCCCAGTTTTATAAGGGCTGGCAAATCTCCCCAACTTTGTCTTAATATGAAACATGAGTTTTATTATTCTGGGCTGAGATTCAGAGATTATACAAGTTTCTATTTTCCAGAGCTATTATTCATACAAATGTCTTCAAAAACACCACCTAGGACAAAGGGAGAATATTATTCTTCATAATCTCTGCAGAGGTCTAGGAAATATTAGAACTTTATAATAGGAAGAGTAGAAAAGTAAATATATTATTTAAAAATAACTCTTATGTTTTTCTATTGCTTAAGTTTTCTTCTTTATAAAAAAGACTTGGACACTGTAAAGAAAAAATGAGCATGAGTCCAAGAAGAAAATATAAATAGATTTTAAAATATCCGAATCCAAACATCCTTAGTAAGCTATTCCAATATAATGAATTCCTACTGTGTTCCAGGCATTTTTAGGAACTACTTAATTTAATACAATAATCATAAGAAATGAAACATCATGTTTTGTATACTTAAAATAATCAATTAGGGGTCAAAGATATAGCTTTGTGGGTAAGAGTCCTTGTTGTATAAGCATGGGGACATGCGTTTGAATTTCCAGTCCCTATGTAAATATTGGGTAATGATTATGTGTGTCTGTAACCCCAGCACTGGGGAGAGACAGGAGTATCCCAGAAGCTCATTTGCTAGGCAGTCTAGTAGAAATAGCTCAGCAGCAGACAGTGTCTCATAGCAATAAGGCACAGGGCAACAGAGGAAGCACCTCCTCCCCAGTTTCTTCTGGCATCTACATGCATGCACACACATAACTGCACAGTTATCAGCATTAACCACACATTGCACATGCACACACAAATACACACAGAGAGTGATATAAAGATTTATATCATTGCTATTATATAAATATTTATTTCAAGGTTTCAAATTTTTACTCTCCTCAAAGGGCAAGTTAAATGACTCACTCCTACCATACAGAGATAAGTCACTGTGGAGGTAACAGAAACCTAATGATTGCTTGTCTTGACCACTCTCTTTATTTCTACTCTACAAAGTATATCAGAATATGAGTGGTTAAATGTAACTTTCTTCTCAAGATCATTTGATCCACTTTAATTAAATTGCTTATAAGCTAGTTATTTTAGAAGTAGCAAATTATCATCGACTCATATTAAAACTGAATATGTTATATCAGTTGAGTTGTAACCTCATAATTAAGGATCTCCCACTATGAGAAAATTGCTATAAAATATAATAACATAAAACCATAACTAGGTAGCTACCCATGTAAGCATGTGTCAATATCACAGCTGTCAGATGAGGCATGTATATGGCTCACTTTAGATTTGATTGTGACAATGAATACAGGGTGAATAACAAAATCTTGAAGATAAAAATTTTCTCTAACGTAAGTGCAAGCATGTCAGGTGATTTTTCTCCACTTGTCACTGCTCCTGACAAAGAAATAGACCAAATTCTGATGAAGAGGAAACATCATATGGTCTCAGATATAGAAGAACCCTAAAAAAGTAATACTCTAGTCTTGAGGAATGGTAAATCAACAAAAGTACAGAAAAGATGGAAGAACACTGAAAAGACTCAGAAAACAGCAATGCCTGATGATAATCCCCACAGACACTAGCTAAATTTGTGTGAGACACTAGGATACAGAGGTAGAAATGTAGCAGCATCATTTCTAGGGGTTGATGTTTGAATGACAGGTGAGAGAAAATATGTCCTTGTTTATATAGTTAATACACTTTAAAGAATGGCCTACTGGGATGGGAATCATGTTGGCAATTTGTTCTTGAATTGCTCAAGAAGAAAGTGAACCATGTGGTCTAGTTGTAATTGTGTTATACATTTGAAGTGGTCCCTAAATGGAAGTAACTGAATATATAAATAGGTGTTGGAGATGTCCTCACCAATTAAGAGCTATAAGCAGAATAGAAAATGACACCCCAGACACAGAACCATGCTGTCGCCAAGTTCAAGGTCCTCCATGATTATAAATTGTAGTGGTTGCCCTCCAAAAGTCTTCTAATCTTCTCCCACTCAATTTTGTCCATCAAGTTGACAGACTTTATAAGTAGAGTAGACTTCCTGTTGTTGATGTAATTTTCACCTGTCTAGGGCAATATCACAGCTCTAGGAAACTACCTAACACTATAATTGAATTAAAATGTAAGGTATGCAAAAAAGTAAAAATTAATAAACGTTTAAATAAACATTATTTTATCAACCTCATTAGCTGCCACAGCTAATATTTACAAAATTTTCACTGCATTTGAAAGCAATTTACAGGTTCAATTTCTCACAGTGAAAGATTTCTCAGGCTTGTGAAATAATTGCTTAAAAATCAGTCTACTGTGGATGAAATGAGTTTCTCATTTTGAAAGTGAAATAACAAAATTATTTTCAAATGTTCAGAGAAGGTAAATATGTCCTTCAGATTGGTCCTGCATTTTAGTGGCTTTTCTATGCCTCTATGCAAGGTTTTCAAAAGGATTTGAGGTGCATTTCTCCAATGCAAATGAAAGAGTTTGATATAAATTAAGAGAAGAACTTGGATCTTGCTTAAAAAGAGAAAAATGAACTTCAAAGAGTAGCAAAGTGAAACATTTGGACTTTTAGGAATGGACATTCTGTCTCTTTAAGAGGATTAAAATTTCAAATTGTTCAGGTGGCCTGACCACACAGGAAAAATAGTTTAGTATTTTTTTTTTTTCTCTCTCCTACAGCCTTTGCAGATGTCCAGATCCTTCGGTGGAAATTATCAAGAATACTTTGTCATGGAAATCAGTGTTTTAAGCACTGGCATTCACAAATACTATGGAGAAATAGAAAATGAATGCTGGAGTATGATAGGTTAGAGATAACATTGTGAAGAGTTTTGATTTCAATTGGGGAATTTGGAAATATATCTCAGGAAGGAGATCAGATCCCGTAAGAAATGATTGCTTCGGTGAATATTATTGGGAAGAAGAAGAAGAAGAAGAAGAAGAAGAAGAAGAAGAAGAAGAAGAAGAAGAAGAAGAAGAAGAAGAAGAAGAAGAAGAAGAAGAAGAAGAAGAAGAAGGAAGAAGAAGAAGAAGAAAAAGATAAAGAAGAAGAAGAAGAAGAAGAAGAAGAAGAAGAAGAAGAAGAAGAAGAAGAAGAAGAAGAAGAAGAAGAAGAAGAAGAAGAAAGAGAAAGCTGTGTATGTAACCAGTAGCAACCCTTCATTTAAACTAACAGTGTGATATGAGCTGTCAGTGATCTTGTTCACTGTATGATGATTTCAGAATGATTCTGCTTCACGCTGGTGTTCTATGAGCATCTTTTATAACAACCAGCAAGGAACATGGCTTAGCTGAGATCATCAGCCTGCCTGTGAAATCTCTAGACCTACTGTAGAGTTTTAAAACAAATTCCCAGATGGTAATAGCTGCTTTATATTATTCCAATGCTCTGGACAGGGTGTTTCTGTCTCAGCAGAATAGACACACACTTCAGCTTCTTATGGCTTTTCTGTTCACTCCTTGACTTCTGTTACCATTTAGGGAAAACCTGGAATCTAATGGATTAGGACACATAATCTATGGGGAAGAGCTGCACATGAGTATTTGTTTCCCGTCTATTCTGTTATTTCTCACAGTCTACTTCACATGCCCAAATCAGAGACCCGTGGACCAAAGAAGACTATTATAAATGTGATACTTGACCTTCAAAAGTCCTCTTCTTTGTCACATTCATTTTTGCAATCAAGCTGACCTTCCCACTAAATGTGCTAATGTCTCAACTTTAGAGAGTGATTTTTGTTGATAGCTTCTCCTTACTCTGTGTAGATCAGGATAGCACAATTCTGTTTCCTTGTATAATATGAGCATATATCTTGATATATTCCTTATTTAATTACTTCCTTTATCTTCAGTTAGTTCCTTAAGTTCTTCAAGGACATTTACTGCATATCTTCTCCTCAGTATGGAATCAACAGTGCTTAGCACAGTACTTAACACAGTCACAGAAATACACATATGGAAGAAATGAATGAACCAAGAAACAAACTACACCTTATGGGCTTATGCAAATCCAAAGAAAATTACTTTTGGGATGGATGGAAGCTATAAGCCTCTCATTACAAATAATTTTGTTATGATAATGTGTGTGAGTTTATAATTTAATGCTTTAGAATGACTGGATTTGGGAGTAACATCTGAAGCCTTGTGGGCTCTTGAGATAAGAATGATGTCTATAGATATTTGTCCTACAAATGGGAGCAAGTTTTCAGCCCTCTTCCCTGTACAGGGTGACTTATCAAAGGTTTGCTGTCTATGTGCACAGCATGAGAGCTGCATCTATAGAGACCTCCTTATTAAGATGCTGTCTCGCTGCTAATAAGAAAAATGATGACTCCGAATACTTGTGGAGCTTTGAGCCCTTAAGATGAATACCAAATTCCTTCTCTCTGTTAGAATGCAGGAGACTTGCAAGATTATAGAACAGTCCTTGTTTTCTAGGACATCCACTGTCTCGTTCAGTAAAGCAGCAGCAGAAGATAAGAGATAATGAAAATAGAAAAAGCACAGAAAGCTTTGAGAATGTGGATGTGTGACTGGCCAATGAACATTTAACTTTTAAAATTAATATTATAATATGTAACTTGTGGGGCAGATCTTAAAATAACATTCCTATCAAATAATACATGGAAGCCACTAGATACGAATTATTTGTATGTGCGAATAAAGTAGAAACAAATTGAAAGGTCTAAGATAAAGAATGACTCTAGGTCATTTTTGTTAAGAGGCGAGAATCAGATCCCAGTAGGTGGTGTTGGCATATCTTATTGCTTAAAAGGGCAAAACCTGTTTTCTTTCTTAAACTTGGCTGAGGCAATTATAGACATGCCAAACATTTGGGCCTGCCCATTGAATCTGTCTTATCTCCTAAGTTTCTACTAGAGAAAAATATGTGTCTACAATCCTTTATCCATGGTGGCATGCGGTACTTTCTTATATGGCTTATTTTAATTTCATAGTCAAATAGCTGGACTAAACTGGCTGTTTCTTTTAATGTTACCCCAGTTAAGGTCTCTTTCCATCACTGATTTCATTTTTTTTTCATCGTTCACTGCTTATATTTACCATATAATATGTATCATAGATTATTGTTATTATTTTTAGATATTTAATGGTAATCTGGAAGGTACATAAATGAGGACCTACATATATTTCCCCATTCCTCTTTGTTTTTCATATTGATGAAATTCAATCATTCCCAGGATAAGTTTTCCCAACTATTAAAGAATTGGCTATTTGTTTAAATGATTTATTTATTCATGACTATTAACTAATTACTGGATATTTAACTGAGTCTGTTTTGATTAATCTTATTAGACAAATGAAAAACAGGGTTAAAGGCAATACAAAATTTTGTCATAATCTTTCATCTGTCAAGGAAGAGAACACAATTAGAACCAAGGACATTTCCTAACATATCTTTATTTTAAGTGAATTTTGTTTACCTTTTCCCAGTATTCTTAGAAGAAAATGTCAAAAATAAGAAATGGACATTTCTTGACCCTGTCTTAGTACTTTACTGCATTATTTCACTTTTCACATCCAACAATCCAGTGAGGAAGGGGTTAGTATTGCCCATTCCTCTGTCTACATTTTTCAATACCAGGCAAGCATCACATTATCCAGTGGTGTTGCAAAATATTCTCTCGCTAATGTTCTGTTTCTCATTTCATGAGTGCTGGGTTGGAGCCTCATTATCACTAGCTTCTTGTGTTAAACAGGTGATTCTAAGACATGATTAGGCTTAAAATGTTTCCCTTATGTGACAATAGAAGCTATTGGACATTAAGTCATCCAGAGTTAAATTGATAAGTGGCCAATTGAGCTCTTGCACCTCATCCTGAACAAGATTCCATCCATTGCACACTGCACTTTTTCATTCTAAATTATCTCGATGTGTGTCACCTCTTGAAATGTGTGTTCGAATCTCATACCGTTCTTGTGAAATCATATACAGCCAAAATATTTTACCAAGATTATTTTTGGGCAAGGTTTCACTATAAATCTCAGATTAGTTTGAGGCTTCTTATCTACCTAACTCGGTTTCTTGTCAACTGTGATTACAAGTTCACATCACCATTTCTAGCTAAAATGATTATTTTTGAATGCACAGAACTTGTGCAAACCATCAACATTCAAATAAACAGAGTTGTTGTGAGATAGAGAGGATGGATATGTAAAAACAATAACGTAAGTACATATTAATTTGCAATATTGAGCTCATATTAAATAGGCTACCATCTACTGTCAAAACAATTTATATATGTCTGGTTCTGAATAGCACAGTACCCAAAAGGTACATAGATTATTTAAAGCCCAACAACTTTGGTTAGAACTTTATGCTTGTGAATGTATTTAACCTTAATGATGTCTTAAATGTCTTGTCTTTATAGCACTTAAGCAAAATTTCATGTATACTGCAAGGATAGAGTATGACAGTGTATGTGGGATAAAGAATACTTACCCAAGCCAGGCATGGTGGCACATACCTTTAATCCCAGCACTCAGGCGGCAGAGGCAGGTGGATTTCTGAGTTCAAGGCCAGCCTGGTCTACAAAGTGAGTTCCAGGACAGCCAGGGCTATACAGAGAAACCCCGTCTCAAAAATCAAAAAAAAAAAAAAAAAAAAAAAAAAAAAAAAAAAAAAAAAAAAAGAAGAATGTTTACCCATTCACTGGAATCAAGGTAACTTTTATTAGCCATTCTTTGGGCATATCTTGAAAAAGGTATGGACATATAGAGAAGAAAAGCAACCATTTGGACTTTGGAACTAAATAGAGAAATTGTTGCATTCAACGTTTAGTCAAATTCTGAATGGGTTGAGGACAATTCAGTGCAAACTATAGGTTAAGAGAGCACGACCTATTATCTAATGTGGATTTAGGATATCATTTGATGATGGATCAGTTAATAAAAATATTGCTCTGAAACATGAGGGCCTGTTTCAAATACCTAGAACCAAGTAAACTCTGGTAGTGAATATCTGCAGTTTCAGTGATTCCACTGCTAAATCGGAGGCAGAGATAGACTGAGAATGCCTCGAAGTTTATGGGCTAGCCACCTAATGTATGCAGTGATAATTAATTTTTGACCCTTTCTTGCACAAGGTGGAGGTATGTACTTGTACCAAAGGTTTCCGACTGGCCTCCACATACACACACGTGACTACATTCACACACAGGAATGAATGCGCACACATATGATACATGTAAACATATCTGCATACATATAAATTAATTGAAAATGGGGCATACTTAGAAAGTAAAAGAAATGGGGAGGCATCTGTAGGTCTAAAAGGTAAAAATATCAGTAGATTTCAGTTACAAATTCTTCAGATAGCAGTGGTAAACAGTAAAGCTGCAATGGACTGTTATTAATACATATTATTTGACTTACAGTTTTGTTTTAGGGTTGACAAGATTCATGATTTATATTTGGCTTAGGATAGAAAAGAATCTTTTTTAATACCACTGGAAAGGAGGTGGCAGTTGAGAGACATTATGCTGTGTTGGGATTTTGTCTATTTTGATGTTATCCACTTGGATGTAGAAGCAGGATTTTGTGGGGCAAATACCATGTGTTACAATGCTTTTGAACAAAGGTAAGATTGGTGCAGAGTAGAGATAACATTTTACTATGACTTTTCCTACCTTTAATGTTTTGAATAATTAATGGCATTAAATATATAAGTAATAATTACCTTAGAATTTGTAAAATACATCTACAATTATCTTGGTAAGAACTGTACATTTTAGTACAGACTGAACACCAGGACACATAAGATAGACATATGAATCCTATTTGTTCTCTGAGTGTGTTTCTTTGTAGAAGTACTCAAGAAGAATGGGAAAGCTCAGGGCTTTTGTCCAAGTCCAAAAGTGAGATAAGATAGTCTGCCAAAAGGATGGTAGCCTTCGGGTTGCTTGACTCACTTTTGTATTTTCCTTAGCATTTCAGCTGACAGATGGTCCTCAAGTTTCTCCTCTTCTCCACCCTTCTGCTTTGCTACATCAATCAGACTTGTTCACATTTCCAGGAATAGGAGGCTTCATCAGTTTGGTTTATCATAGGAATGTTTCTCTAATGCCTGAACCATAATCATAGGAATGTTTCTCTAATACCTGAACAATAATCATAGGAATGTTTCTCTAATACCTGAACCATAATCTTTTTGAAGAAAGATAAAGGTCTTTAAGAAAGATGTGTGTGATTGTCTCCTCAGCTAGAAAATACTACAACAGAAGCAGCCAAGAAAAGTGGAAAGACTTCTAAGAAATAACTTATCTACATTCACTCGATCCTTCTGGCTTTTTCAGTTGAAGAGATATGATTTCTGACAGAAATATCAAGATTTCTGCCCCTTCTTATTTAATCCTCCATTGTTGCAGAGAGGAAATGGGCTGATGTTTTTTTAGTATTAAGGAGTCTCCTATATTAGAAAGCCTTTCCAATGTCTCCATGGTAGAAATGGGTGTACTTTCCCTCATTTATATGAGAACATTTTATAGGAACTGTCTTAATAGCAATCATTCCTTTTATACTAATAATCTCTCTCAAAATGTGAGCTACTTGTGAGTAATATGTTTCATCTTTTAAATATTTTCTCTAAGAGAATTTATTGAAATCGATAGAAAAATCCTGACATCAATTTCTAAACAATTTATGCAATGTTACTGTGTACCAAAAAATAGCTACATATGTTATGCTCATTTATTTACTTGTTCCAGAAACCAACGAGATAGCAGAGATACTTTAGTCAAGAGACAGTGGCACCCTAGAGATGGCTAAGGAATTCAGCAGGCCTTTCACTGAAAGCAGAGCCTAATTGGCTGCAGAGAGCCTTGGAGGGAAGCTAGAAAGCAGACAAAAGACAACACTATGAATTTTTAAATTTTTATGTAAGCTAATTAAATAGTCACTTTGAGATTCAAAAAATGATTGCTAGATAAATGTTCAGGTAAGAAGCATAGACAATGCTAAATAACATTTATAATATTCTCTGAGGTTTATTTCAAGGAACGTAGGTACTTCCAGGCTGACAGCAGGTTTTAAATGCTTACATCTATACAGCCAACCTAAAATAAAACAGTTTTATTCTATGAACTTTATGTAGCATAGCATGGTAATAACAGAAGTGTGTGGAGTCTACGTCTTCCTTGATGGCCAGTGTTTCTCATGCTTTTCTTGTTTCCCGTTGACACCCAGAAGAAGAACCTAAACTATATGTAGAGAGACAAAGGCTGTGACTCTGAAGTGATTCACTGGGGTTGGTGCTCAGAGCAGAGAGCTAAATTTAAGAGAGAGAGAGAGAGAGAGAGAGAGAGAGAGAGAGAGAGAGAGAGAGAGAGAGAAGGAGAGGGAGATGGAGACAGAGGGAGAGAGATAGGGAGACTAAGATGGAGACAGAGACAGACAGAGAAAGACAGACAGAGACAGTTCTAGAGGTAAATGCCTTCTTGTTTTTATAGTCTTGGTGATATATCTTCACTTCCACTCTGATACTGGGAGTCAGAAACATTGACACTAATGGAAATACATCAGTCTACCTCCATTTTAGTAGATGGAATTTGTGTCTTCCGCTAGATGGTCTACCAGCCAAACCTCACTGTATTTTCTTGTGTATTTTGTGGTTATGAGGCTCACATGGAAGTTAGCGGATAATATTGGGACATTTTTATAGTAGTATTATCACACTGGTAATGATTTAGAATTAGACTGAATTTTAACTCAGCTATGTTTATATATTTGCACATATCTCTTTCTCTTCCTTGAAATGTGATGTCTTTATAGGATGCAGAATGTGGTGAAGCTTCTGTGTCATCCACACAACCAGTGAAAAGAGATGCTTTGATTGTGGTGAGATACTCCATGTCCAGTTTCAGTACTCAAATTATTCAAGATTAGTCAAGGAATGGCAACTTTTGTCACACTAGACACATAGAGAAAAATCATAAACACGAAGGGCATTACATCAGAATTCAAGCTAATCTCAGAATTTAACTCTCCTTAGAAAATTTCATTAAGGTGCTTAAACAAGGAGGCACAGAGCATAAAATGACTTATGCTATCTCAACCCAAAAATCACAGTCAAGTTATGTAACAGTTTTAAAATAAATAATATTTAAAAGGCATGTAAAATGTACAATATAAGTGAACCTATAAAGTAACTCTGCAGAGAAGTTTTGAAATATGCAATTGTTTATAGAAAATTCATATTCAGCTGTCATAGTTCCTTGATATCAGTGAGAAAGCTATGATGCTCAGATAAGCAGTGTAAGAGTACAGAATTGTCAGAGGAAGGACTCTGTTACCATAGCAACCTGATTTGAGATGCACAAGGTGTGTTTTAACCTAAGTTCCTGTCTTGGAAGTGAACACAAGCAAATAATTAGATAAGTAAATCGCTGACACTGCATCCAAGAAACTCGGGTGTTTTTAAGGAAAATGCTCACTCAAATATAAATTATCAGTTGATAATTAACAAGAATAATAGCAGTCTGTACTGGGTCATAATTTCTAACTCATTTCTGCTTTATTTAATGGCATGGGTTTGAATCTAGGAGTTGCTCCGTCCCATGAAGCTGGATATTTCAGCTGGGCTTCTGTATAAGCTGAAATCCTGAAGAAATAGGTTCCTGAAGATGTGCTGGCAAGTCAGTGCAACCAGGTAAAAAGGAATTCCCTTTATCCTTTGTCCTTATGTAGGACTTCAGCCGAATGTATGTCCCAGGTCCACTAGGTGCATCCTCTTCTACTGAGGCTAGACAAGCCAGCACAGTTAAAATAAAGGGATCCAAAGGCAGGCAATGCAGTCAGAGATAGCCCCTGCTACCACTTCAGGAATACCACATAAAGACCCAGCTGTACAACTTTTACATATGTGCAGAGAACCTTTGTCAGTCCTATTCATATTAGCTGATTGGCAATTCAGTCTCCATGAACCTTCATGGGCCAACATTAGTTTAATCTGTAGATTAAAGTAATTAATATATAATATTAATGTTTATATATTAATATATAATTTATATATTAATATTTATATATTAATATATAAGTGTATTAATGTATACATTTAATACAGAATGTACATATTAAAGGTTTGCCTCAAGGTATTGATTAAAGGTTTGTGTGTCTTTCAACCTCAATGTCTAGATCAATAGCTTGTATCATCCAGCCTCAAAATCTGGGTCAGTGGTATGCCCTTAATTTCTGGATTGCAGTTCACTCTAGATATAGTCAAGTTAACAACCAGGAATTGCCATCACAATCAACTTCCTGTCAATTTGACACAAATCATCCTACTTAGTTTTGTTTCAGGTAATGTTTCATTGCTGTGAAGAGATACCATGACCAATGCAACTCTTATCAAGAAGAACATTTCCAGCCGGGCGTGGTGGCGCACGCCTTTAATCCCAGCACTTGGGAGGCAGAGGCAGGCGGATTTCTGAGTTCGAGGCCAGCCTGGTCTACAAAGTGAGTTCCAGGACAGCCAGGACTAAGCAGAGAAACCCTGTCTCGAAAAACCAAAAAAAAAAAAAAAAAAAAAAAAAAAAAGAAGAACATTTCACTGGAGCTGGCTTATAGTTTCAGAGTTTCAGTTCTTTTCATCATGGTGGGTAGCATGGCAGTGTACAGGCAGACCTGATGCTGGAGGAACCAAGAGCATTTTGATTCAAAGGCAACCAGGAGAGATTGACTTCTGCAGGCAGCCAGAAGGAGGGTCTCTTCTCCATGGAACAGAGATTGAGTACTAGGAGTGTTCAAAGCCCACTTACACAGTGACACACTTCTTCCATAAGGCCAAAACTATTCCATCAAGGCCACACCTTCTAATAGTGACACTTCCAAATGTGCCAAGCATATTCAAACCAACACACTCACACAAACATACACACACACACAAAGCATATAACAAAACTTGATGAAAACAGAGGTCATGAATTTGTAAGAAAGTTTGGAGAAATATACAGGAGGTTTCAGAGAGATGAATGGTAAAGAAAACACTAAATTATAATCTCAAAAATCAACAAGAAAGAAAAGTAGCTCAAGGAAAGCTAGTTTTGACCTACAAATATGTTTTTTGCTCATGGAATAATGGCACGATCAAATGTAAATTTAGCTTATAGTTTTACATTTTTAACTTCTTTATCTCGCTGTTCCTAATGCCCCGTTCTTGTTCATCCTCTTTCTCTCCCTAAATATGTTTCCCTTCTAATTACAGGTTACTCTTATTCTATTTCCTTCCCTTTGTGTCCTTTCTCCTGTTTTTACAGTCTCTTTGCCTTATGTAAATTTAGCTAACTGACTAACTATAGAGATTTATTCTATAAATTCTATTTATCCATGGAATACATACATGCACACTAGCACACATACACACACACACACACACACATACACACACATGAACCACACACACAAATGTATATCAAAATGTATTTAAATATTTATAAATGTATTTACTTTTATTATATGTGTCTGAGTGTGGTTGCCCATATGCTTGTATTGTACTATTACAAACATGTCTAGTGCATAGGGTGGCTGGAAGAAGGTGTTGGATTCCCTGGAATAGGAGTAATATGTCTTACTGAGCTGCCATGTTGGTGTTAAACTTCACTGGATCCTCTGCAAGAGCTGTAGGTGCTCTTAACTAGCCAGTTAATTTTTTTAGCCCGAAATAATTATTTATATGTAGACTTACATGACTGAGAAAAATCATGATATTTGTCTTTCTGTGCCTTGTTTATTGCACTTACCATAAGTATATTCAGTTGCATTGGTTTTCTTTAAAGATATAATTATTTTATTTTTCTATTTCCAAATGAATGAATTCCCAGATGTGTATGTACCACATTCTCTTCATACATTCATTTCTTGATAAGTATCTAGCTAAGCCTGTTCCATTTCCTAGCTATTGTGAAAGCAGCAGCCATAACCGTGGATATTCAAGTATCTCTGCATGTGTTCACTAAAGAGTCCTTCTGGCAAGTACTCAGAAGTGACAGAGCTCAGTAAGATGGTAGGTCTATTTTTAGTTTTCTGAGGAACACCAACATTGACTTCCACAGTAGTACTGATTCACATTCTCACCGGCATTATACAAAGATTCCTCTTTCCTCATATCTTTGCCTGCATTTGTTGCTGTCTATTTTTTTAATGACTAAGTTTATTATTTTGCATTCCTATTGCAGCTTCCTCTCTCACATTTCCTCCTAACTCTCTCTGTCACTTCCTCTTCCCTTTTTCAACCCCTTCTCCTCTTCTCTTCCCCAAAAGGGAAATGCTCCTATGGATATGAACCAGCCCCAGCCTTTCAAGCTCCAGCAATACTACTTGCATCCTCTTCCACTGACGCTAGACAAGCCAGCACAGTTAAAATAAAGGGATCCAAAGGCAGGCAATGCAGTCAGAAATAGCCCCTGCTACCACTTCAGGAATACCACATAAAGACCCAGCTGTACAACTTTTACATATGTGCAGAGAACCTATGTCAGTCCTATTCATATTCTCTGATTGGCAGTTCAGTCTCCATGAACCTTCATGGGCCAACATTATTTTTATCTGTAGATATCCTTGTGCTGTCCTTGACCCTCCCTCTCTTACAAAGAAATACCCAACCTCTGCCTGCTCAATGTTTGGCTGTGTGTCTCTGTAGCAGCTTCCAACAGTTGCTGGGTGAAGCCCCTATGATGGCATTTATGCTAGGCTCCTTTCTGAAAGTATGGCAGAATATTATTGATAGTTTCAGGGATGAGTTCCTTCTCATGCAATGGGTCAAGCTAGGCCAGTCACAGATTGGCTCTTACCTCAAATTTTATTTCAGCCCCAACCCCTGCACATTCTATAGTTGGGTCTAAGGACTTGTGACCAGGTTGATGTCCCAATCCCTCCATTGGAAGTCTTGCCTGATTACAGGAGATGGCCCTTTCAGGCTCCATATCTCACATTACTAGTAGTCTTAGCTAGGATTACCTTCATAGGTTCCTTGGAGTCTACATTGTCGTGTGTTACTAGAGATACCTGACTTTCCAGTCCAGTTGTTGCTCCCAGTAGTCTTTCTCTTCATCCTCCCCACATCATACTTCCTGTTCCCATTCCCACCCCATCCCCAGTCAATCCCCTCCTTCCTTCTACTCCTGATGTTTCCCTTTTCAATAAGATTCAGCATCCTCCCTTGGATCTACTTTGGACTTAACGTTTTTTGAATCTGTGGTTTGTAGCATAGTTACCCTTTACTTTATAGCTAGTAGCCACACACAAGTGATTACATGCCATGTTTGTCTTTCTGGCTCTAGGTTATCTCACATAGGATGATCTTTTCTAATTCCATCCATTAAATTGTAAATTTCATGGTGTCATTGTCTTAATGGCTGGATAATACTACATTGTATAAATGTACTTTATTCTCTTTATCCATGTTTTGGAAGAGGTGTTGTTGGGTCAAAATAGGTCCCTTGCTCACACTAGGGCCATTGGGCAAGGCAGGGGAAGACCTGCTCCGTTGCTCCAACATGGCAGGTCCCAATTAGAAGATGCAGTCCATGGTTTTAAGGCCTTTATTGTAGAAAAGCAGAAAGAGGGGGAATAGTAGACAAGTAGAGATCAACCATGGCCACATGGAGAGAGGGGGAAAGAGAAGGGGAGCAGGAGGTCCAGAGGTGAGAGTAAGAGAGTAAGAGAAGAGAGGGAGCAGGGGTCAACAGCCCCTTTTATACTGGGCCAAGCCTACCTGACTATTGCCAGGTAACTATGGTGGTGGAGTCCAGACAAAATACCAGGAGTTTGGAGCATTGCCTATGTGACTGATGGCCACACACTTCCCTGTGTGGGGTGCGGAGGGCGGGGGCTGTGGGAAGCTGTAGTGGTGATAGGAGCCAGGGTCCCAGAAGGTGTAGCCAAACACCTGCCTTTCCTTAGGGTCACCGGGGCTCAAAGCCTGTGCTCAGTTGGGGTCCAAGTTGTCTGTGCATAGCTCACTGCCTTACAAAGGGTGTCTAAGTTGTTTTCAGTTTCTGATGATTTTAATAAATCAGCTATGAACATGAGTGAGTAAGTGACTTTATAGTACAGTGTAGCTTCTTTGAGGTATATGCTCAGTAGTGGTATAACTGGGTCTTGAGGTAGATCTAATGGCAATTTTCTGAGAAACCACCAAAATGATTTTCAAAGTATTTGCACAAATTAGCATTCCCACAAGTAATGGAGGATTCTTGATAGCATGTGTTATCACTTAAGTTTTGTTTTGCTTTTCTGTTTGTTTGCTTGCTTATCTTAACCATTCTGATTGGTGTATGATGTTTTGATTTGCATTTTCTGCTAACTAAACATTTTGAACATTTCTTCAAGTGATTCTCACTCCTTAGAGATTCCTCTGGCAAGAATTGTCTATTTAGATTTGTACCACATTTTAATTGAGTTATTTGGATTGTTGAGGTCTAGTTTCTTGAGTTCTTTATATATTTTGAATATCAGCCATCTGTCAAATGTGGAGTTGATGAAAATCTTTTTCCATTCTGTAGGCTGTTACTTTGGCCTTTTGAGAGTATACTTTGCCCTACAGAAGATTTTCAGTTTCATAAGGTCCCATTTATTAATTGTTGGTATTTGTGCCTGAGCTGTTGGTATTCTTTTCAGGAAGTTGTCTTCACTGCCAATGTATTCAAGGCTCTTCCCCAATTTCTCTTCTATTACATTTAATATATCCTGTTTCATCTTGAAGTCCTGTACTCAATAAGATGTGAGTTTTGTGTAGGGTGATAGATATGTATCTATTGCATGCTTCTACATGTTAGACTAGAAATATTTGTTGAAGATGCTTTCTCTTTTCCATTGTATAGTTATGTCTTCTTTGTCAAAAGTGAAGTGTTCATATGTGTGTGAATTTACTTTTGGTTCTTCAATTTAGCTCTATCGATCAACCTGTCTGTTTTTATACCAGTAATGTGGTTTTTATCACTATGTCTCTGTAGTAATTCTTGAAATCAGGGATAATGATACCTCCAGAAGTTCCTTCATTGTAGAGGATTGTTTTATCTATCACGGGCTTTCTGTTTTTTTTTTTTCAAATTAATTTGAGTATTGTTTTTACAAGATTGATATAGAATTGTGTTGAAATTTTGTTGGGAATTAAATTGCATCTGCATGTACCTTTTGGTAGAATGACTATTTTTACTGTGTTAATCCTACTGATCCATGAGCATGGGAGATCTTTTCATCTTCTTATATATTCTTCAATTTCTTTCTTCAGTGACTCAAAGTACTTGCCATATAGCTCATTCATTCACTTGGTTAGAGTTATCCCAAGATATTTTACATTATTTATGGCTATTGTGTAGGGCAATGATTTCTTAGCTTCTTTCTCAGCCTGCTTATAGTTTGTATAGTTTGCCAATGACTTTTTAGTTAAGTTTTTAATCCAGCTGTTTTGCTGAAGGTGTTTATCAGCTGTAAGAATGTCCTTACAGAATTTTGGGGGCATAGTTTATTATCATGTCACTACAAATAAGAATACACATAGATTTCTTGCTTTCCATTCTGTATTCCCTTAGTCTCCTTTACTTGTCTATATTACACTAGTTAAAACTTCAAATACTATATTGAATTGATATGCAAAGAGTAAATAAATAGCTTTATCTTGTCCCCTATTTTGGTAGAAAATTGGTTTAAGTTTCTCTATATTTTATTAGATGTAGGCTGTAGGGTTGATGCATATTGCCTTTGTTGTGTTTATGTATGTGCCTAGTATTGCAGTCTCTCCAAGATTTTAATCATAAGGGGTCTTAGATTTTGTCAAAGACTCTTTCAAATTTTGAGATGATCATGTTTTTACCTTTCAGTTTGTTTATAGGGTGGATACATTGATAGTTTTTTTTGTTGTTGTTTTGTTTTGTTTTTTTGTATATTGAACCATCCCTGCATCCCTAGGATGAAGCCTACTCGATCAAGGTTGATGATATTTTTATATGTTCTTGGATTTGTTTTGCAAATGTTTGACTGAGTATTTTTGCAACCATATTCATAAAGGAGGTTGATATAAAATTGTCTTTCTTAGTTTCGTCTTTATGTTGTTTAGTTATATGGATTACTATGGCCTCATAAAATGAATTTGGCAGTGTTCCTTCTGTTTTGCTTTTGTGGAATAATTTGAAGAGTATTGCTAATTAATTCTTGAAGTCTAGTAGAATTCTTGACTAAAACATTCTGGTCCTGGGATGTAGTGGCTGCTTCTATTTCCTTTGGGCTTATAGATCTATTTAATTTGTTTACCTAATGTTGACTTAGATTTGGTAAGTAGTATTTATCAAGAAAATTGTCCATTTCATTAAGATTTTCTAATTTTGTGGAGTACAGGTTTTTGAAGTAAGTCTTAATTATTCTTTGAATTTCTTTGGTGTCTGTTGTTATGGCCCCCTCTTATTTCTGATTTTGTAATTTGGATGTTTTCTGTCTTTTATTTGGTTTGTTTAAGGGTTTTTCTATGTTTTTGATTTTCTTAAAGAACCAACTGTTTGTTTAATAAATTCTTAGCATTGTTCTCTTCATTTCTTTCTTATGTGGGAATTTCACAGCAGGTTTTCATGGCAATTTTATTAGTTGTGGATTTATGAAGTAGTTTCCTGATAGAAATGGACCTTAAGTTCAACTAGAGAGTTGTTGGTTAACATTAAGATACAAGTGTCAATTTTGAACCTTTAGGGATACTGTGCCATGTTGATTACTTTTCTAGTTCACAAGCATCACAGCTGAGTGGAAGTATTGGGTGATTTTCTTTATTGGCAGCTTGCATAACACTGTCTGATCTATGAAAATTAATACTCAGAGAAGAGTCTTTCAGGTCAGATCTAGCTCAGGTTCTTTGAGTCCTTGTCAAATGTACATGGTACTGTTCAGCAATAGAGATTTATTTTCAGCATCTTGGGGGATGGCAACTAAGGGGAAGAGCAATAGCCTACATTGGTTTTGGAGTCTCTTGGATACTCTTGATCAACAAATCAAAATAAAATTTCTCATGGCTAGTACTACATTTTCTTCTAAATATCTGGCTGGATCTTTGGGGAAGCATTAATACTGCAAGTGTCATAATTTCACATTAACTGTATAATATGTATATACATATATACATTATTGTAATTTTAGGTACATATAAACCAACATATTCCTATGTCCATACAGAAGGAAAAGCAGCAAGTTGAAATTAAATAATATTAAGAATTTATGAATAAACTTGAAGCCATTTACAATAGATATTTTCAGAAATCATATATTTTGAGTTTATTTTACTCCATTTTTGCAGCCAATACTGTGTTTTCTTATTAGTACTCATGAGGAATTCAATAGTCATTTTTATAACTTGCTTTAACACTTGGGATTTCAGTATATTCACTAGGTCATATGAAGGACAAAGGAAGATACCTTTCACTGAGCACTGGAAGAATTGGGAAGCTTTTGATAAAAATAAAAATTACAAAAATCATAGCAAGTTTAGTTGACAATATTATTCTAAAACTCTTGAAAATCAAACTATTTAAATATTAGATTTTCCAAGAACTATTAAAACTGGGGACCTGCAGAAGCAGGGCCCAATGAAGGAAGCCCTGCCTCCTGCCTTGTGCTCCACTACAATAAAGGAATGTGAGGGGGGAGAGGTGGGAAAGATAGAAGAGCAGAACAGTGCTTGTGCTGCAGAGAGTCAGAACTGGATCAGTGATGGCATGGCAGCGACAGATGTATGAGAAGGATGAGGTCGACAGTGGAACAGGTTGCTGACTAGTGTGGTCAGTAGCATGGTGGTGTGCAACAGCCTGCAGCTTATGCAGGTGCAGACTCAGCCCCCAAACAAGCTGCCTGGCCACAGGGTTATGTTGGCTCTGGACAAAGACATAGGCTGAAATGAAGAAGGGTTCATTTCCTGGACTGTATCTCCTCAAATTTCCACCGTGGTCCATGAAGCAGCTGAGGATCATATGTAAGTTAGTGGTCCTGATGTGGCCCAGGATAGAATCAGTGTCCATAATCCATGTTAAAACCTAACACCATGAGGACATCTGTGGCCAGTGATGCCTTGTTTATATGGGGCCATATGAATATGAACGACCTGTCTGCCCCTGAGGCCATGGTGATGTCCTTTTCTGGGCTGCCTGCAATGCACATCCTTGTGTGGGTCAGTGGACCTACACAGGAGGGAGCTGTGTTCACTTATTTTGTGAACGTAGAAGCTGTGAAGAAGAAGCTCATGACCCAAGTTCTAGAAGACTACAACAAGCAAAGAAGTTACTTTAACACTAATATCAATGACTGCAGATATGCAATTGAATAAAGGAACATGGAAGTAGGCTGTAATACCCTCCATTATCCCTCCTCCACCCCAGAAAGAACAACCTAAAAAAGGAAGCCATCAAAAAGAGGTTTTAAATATTGTAATAATAATGGTGAAGAGCAACAGCTCTCTACAACTAATGGCTTTTTCAGGGGTCTGGGTGGAGAAGGACTTAATTTTCTTTAGGGAGTAGGCCATTGAGAGTTAGCCATGCTACAGTAATTGTAAGTACAACACAAAACTTATTTTGTTTTTGGTGCTGTTGGGGGAGAGGTCATAAGGAGTGGGGAAGGTAGACATTGAAGGACTGGAAAGGGATGGTGATCTGGGTATATTAGGTGAAGTTCCTAAAGAATCAATAAAAATATTATTTTCTAAAAAAAGATGTTAAAATTTATCAAAACTTAGTACTAAGAAAAAGTTGTCCAAACCTTAAAAACCAGCATGTAACCCTAAACTTTATAGGTAGGTCTTTTTCAAATATAAGAACAGATTGTCTTCATCTTTTCAAAATTATGGTTTCCTTTTCAGACAAATAGGACTATCTTAGCTCATTCATGAAATTATGATGAGTTTACTACAAAAAAACCTCAGTAAATACTATATTGAAAACAAAGCAATAAGACAGCATTACTTAACATTCTATGAACAAAGAAGTAATAAAATGACTCACTGATGTGTTAGGTGCACTGTGATGACCTATGATTAAATACACATTGGGTGCCAAACCTAGATAGTTTCCCTGAAACCCTCACTCTTACAGAGATATATTTGTTTGTCTACCTGCTAAGGTGGCAATCCAGCTGGGATCTACTTTTCCCAGGTGTCTTTGTAATTAACTATGGCCAAATGTTTTTCAGGGGAATTCAGGAAGGCAACATTCTGTCAAAGACTTGAATGTGTCCTTTCTTCATCTGAAGTGGGACTGTGGGGACAAAATTTCTGAAGATGATAAAGTAGAGGAAATTCTTTTTTCTTTTTCAATATTTTTATTAGATATTTTCTTCATTTACATTTCAAATGCTGTCCTGAAGGTCCCCTATACTCTCCCCCCGCCCTGCTCCCCTACCCACCCACTCATACTTCTTGGCCCTGGCATTCCCCTGTATTGGGGCATATAAAGTTTGCAAGACCAAGGGGTCTCTCTTCCCAATGATGGCCGCCAAGGCCATCTTCTGCTACATATGCAGCTAGAGACATGAGCTCTGGGGGTTCTGATTAGTTCATATTGTTGTTTCACCAATAGGGTTGCCGACCCCTTCAGCTCCTTGGGTAATTTCTCTAGCTTATCCATTGGGAACCCTGTGTTCCTTTCAATAGATGACTGTGAGAATGCACTTCTGTATTTGCCAGGCATATCCATATTTGCATAGCCTCACAAGAGACAGCTATATCAGGGTCCCTTCAGCAATCCTGCTGACATAGGAAATTTCAAATGACTAAACACAGCCAATAGACTTGTACTAATCTATACTGTAGTAAGCAAAGAGGGTTTTAAAAAATTATTATTTAGGAAATTTGTATTAGTATGTATGTATGTATGTATGTATGTATGTATGTGGGTGTGCAAACATACAAGGCCTGTGATTTCCTCAATGAGATTAGAATTTACATTGGTCTTAGTAAGCAGATTGTCCTCCTCTGTATGGGTGACCATTCTTCAAATTATCCAGTGTATCAATAAGAGAAAGGCAGGAGAAATTCTCTGATTTTTGCTCTCTGCCTGGTTGCTTGAGCTGGGGCTTTTTATCCACTCATTTGATTGCTCATGTTCATCTCCTTCCTTCTTCTAGACTGAACTGCACCATTAGATGTCCTTGGTCTCCAGAATGCATATGGCAGACAATAACTCTTCTCAGCCTTCATAAATGCATTACTAATTCAAATATAAATAGAGATGACAGAGATGCATATCCATTTGTATGAGCCTTAGTTACTATACTATTGCTGTGAAGAGACACTGCGACTAAAGCGACTCCTATAAAAGAGAGCATTTAATTGGGGGCTTGCTTACAGTCTTAAAGGGCTAATCCATTATCATTATGATAGAAAGCACAATGGTTTGCAGGGAGGCAAACATGGTACTAGAGAAGTATATGATTTTTAGGTGGCAAGCAGAAAGAGAGGAGAGGGAGAGAGGGAAATTAGGAGAGAGAGAGATAGAGATAGAGAGAGAGAGATATTAGACCTGGCATAGCCTTTTGAAACAACAAAGCTTACCTTGTGCGACACACAACCTTCATCAAGGACATACCTACGCCAATAAAGCCATAGCTATTAATCCTCCAAAACAGTTTACAACCTGTGGACTAAGTATGCAAATATATGAGCCTATAGGAACCATGCTTATTCTAATACCCACAGTATAATTATAACATACCTATACTATTGGTAACTACAAAGTACACAGACAGACAGACAGACAGACAGACAGACAGACAGACAGACAATCTTTCAGTTTTCTTTCTCATGGATGGAACTGTAGATAAGTAATAAAAGTGAGTGTAAAAGTAAAAATTTGATGACAGCAGGATAATTCAGGAGTCAGTGAAAGAGTTCAAATTTCTTACTAATTTGCTGAAGTTTTGCTTATTCTCTTGAGCTCTTTTCTAATTTCTCTGAACTTTGGTATTATTCCTTTATTCAGTGCTTGGATGACTGATGGTAAGTTTAATGCTACCTAGTAACATCCATAACTCGCAGAAGAAGTGCTATTCTGTCTTTAGAAAATGGAGAAAGTGCAGTTTTAAGTGGGAGATGTTTATGGAAGGCTGCCAAGTAATAACATTTCCAGAAAAATAACATTGAAGAAAATGTATATCGTGAAGCAGTGTTTGAAAATGGATTTCCAAAGAGCCATGTATACTTGTGTGAGCCCTGAACTTTCCATGCTTGTATCTTCAGAAAGCAATTTGTTTAGCCCGAAGACAGACTTCTGGGCTCAATCTGTGTTTCAAATAATATGGTTTGTAGCACGCATAATAGTTTGGCAGCTCAGGGGATGATTATTGATGTTTTAAAAATTGATTACAGTCTCAGCTCCAACAACAATCTATAGCTCTGGAGGGGGGAACACATCATCAGGGTTAAAGCTCTCTGGGTGGTTCCAGATACATAAAGCTTCTAGGTCATTTTTCTGAAGAAACTATTGTGGCTGAAAACATAGAATACAATAAAAAATCAACTTCAATTTTTCTTACTTTGAACACACATACAGGGAGATCAAGTCCACAGCTCCCAACTATATTTTTCAAATCTTCCATTATTTCTCCCCAACTCTTTTCCACTCAATACTCCTGTTCTTTTCATATGTATCAATGCCAACACTCACCTGATAGAAAGGAAATCAAGCAAACAAAATTCTTTGCTGTATTCTCTGCTCTTGGTTATGTTGGTAAACTTGCATAATCATTCTAAATCTCTCACTTTTTCCTAACCACCCTGTCCCCAAATACTGGGGAATGGATGTAGGCTCACAAAACACTAATTAATTTTTTACCACTCATATTTATCCCAAATATCTTCTAACTATATTTAGTTCCCAAATATATGGCGATCTATCAAAAAATTCAGTAAATGAACTCAAGAAATCAAAACTATATTTGTTTTCAAGAGTAAACAGTACAGCGATACATAGATGCAAACAGTATTAAAATTGATCACTTTTCTCAATTCTGGAAAGTTTTTCAATTGGAGAACTTTGAGGAAGGAGTCTGAAGATCTTAAGAGTGACCTGCACTAAAAATAATATATAATCTGTCACAGCATCAGTATGGTTTTCCTTCTCCTATGTTTTTGCCTCATGAACTTCTATGAGAACATTTACTTTAGTTTGTTCTCAGGTCATGCTGGGCTGCTTTTACTTTTTGTCATAACAACTAGCAGAGAGACGTGATCAAAGGAATATCAGCTGGACCACTCAGATGGGTGTGCACATGCACTAGCACAAATATCTTCTGTGCAATGACATAGAGGATATGGTGTGGTCCTAGGACTCAGTATAGGCTATTGCAGAGAGGCAGCTTGGGCTTCAATGACTTTATAAGGCTCAAAAGGAAAGGGAAACACTGGTCAGAAGCCAAAATATGAACTCTTTCCACATACACCCATTTGATTCACTTGCCTTTGCTCCATAGTCTCCTTATCCATGTGTCAACTTAAATATCACTTTTTGGAAGAGACTACTCTGAACTCCTGATCTCAATTACTCTCTCTATTAAAGTCCCTTTTCCTTTCCGGATCATTTCTAATATTGAATATTTTTGGTTTATTTCATTTCTTGCCTTGCCTCAGAGGCTGAAGCACTGAAGAGGGCAGGGGTCGCTGCTGTCTGTGTCCATCACTATATTTTCGGGGTCTCCAGGAAGAAGGAAATTATTTAGTCTGTGGTTATCATCAGCGAGTGCTCCATGTGGAGAACTCTAAATGGGCAGCTGCAGGTTTGCAAACACAACTAAATTATTGGATTTGGGGCCAAAATTAAAATCAAAGTGATTATTATAATTGTAGGTGACAGTTTAATATTATTTATGGAATGCTTTCCACAGTCCTAAACACTTTCCATATAGCAATTATCAATGTCACAATAACTTAATGAGATAGGACATATTATTTCTGTACTTTTTAGTGGAGTATCTAAACAAAATGGATTTATAATGTCTCCAACGGCATATACTTTGAGATTATTAGAACCAATGGCATAAACCCAAGTAAGCTATCTCCTGATCTAATATCTTTATTGCTTTAATATCACTTAATATCATTTCAGTGCAATAGTTTTCTGTCCATGAAAACAATACAATGAGGACCAGGATTCTTCCTCATTAGGATTCCATTTTGGCTAAGACTATAGAGTGGGAATACATCTAGGTTTCTCTTTTATGCATTGTTTCTTCTTTATCAGATATTATAAATTATCCTTAGCAGATAATCTTGGTGGTTTTTATCTCTGTATTTTCTGCTCATTCCCAGAGAGAATCTATAAGCCATTCAAAATAGTATATATCAGTAAGCCAGTACTAAGAATAATAGTGTAGAAAGATGGTGAGTATAAGACCCACCTAAACTAAGTAGTAAGGTTCTGAGGAAGCTGATATTGAAAGGGAAACAAGAAGAGAGAGAGAGAGAGAGAGAGAGAGAGAGAGAGAGAGAGAGAGACAGACAGACAGAGACAGAGACAGAGACAGAGAGACAGAGAGACAGAGAGACACACACAGAGAGAAGAGTATCTTCCAAAATGCAGATTGAAGTGCCCTTCAAAGTTAACTTTGTAAGAAGACTAAGGTATGAGCTAATGTAGTGACTGAGTAAATATCTACCTCCCCCATTTTGGGGTTAAAAAAGTCTATGTTTTCAGTTATAGATAGAAATTATACTTTGCAAGAGAAAATTAAGAATATATTTTTCATATCCATATATCTATGAAACAACAATTAATATAAAAAGGCTATGAAGTTGAATAATGTGTTTAAGGGGGGAAAGGGAAACATGAAATGATATAACTGTATTATAATCTCATCAATTAAAATGTAATTTTAAAATGATTAAATTAAGCACAGTACTTACTACAGACTATATAGATGAAAATTTTTAAAGAAAAAGTCAATTTTATTTCCTAACCATTATTCATGGTTGCTCTTCGACAAACTCAGAACTTTTTGTGAGCCATGTTAGGTGGTTCAGTTTAGGAAGTGTCAGTTGGATAATGAAATTTGAACTAAACTTATTCAACAAGAACGACGACAGTTCTTTTAGCTTATGTTCAAAAATATGGCAACTATACAAGGAATTTGCTAATACCTTTTGCTCATGGAGAAAGTAATAACAATTAAAATATTGTTTTCAGTTTTTCACACTTGAAGGCATATTTATGTGTTGAATATTGGGATGTTACCAGACCCTGATGTGTTTTTAAAACATTTTCAAATATTTGAGCCATGAAGTGAGGTCTATTGCTTCTTCAGTCATAGTCTCATCCAAGGTCAGCTCTTTTCCCTAGGGGAACCTAGAGCACACACTCTTAATCATCAAGTTTCTCTTTCAAGCTGAGCCATGATAGGTCATCTAAATCCTTAAGTATGCCAACAACTGATTAGACTTGGCCTGAGAACCATATGACAATTTAGAATTTAAAAAATCAGAAAAGAGATGGTAGGAAAGCTGGGCATTGGTCAGGTATTATTTTAGCCTTGACTTGTGGAGAAAATGCAGACAAGGAGCTCAGTTAGCCTCATTATCACCCCAACTTCTCCCATCATATACTGACTGCTTCATCAAGTTGAGCATTGTAGTATTTGCCTATAGTGTCAGCACTACAGAGGCTGAGGGGGGAGGATAGCTTGAGCCTAGCAGTTCAAAGCCAACCTGTACAATATAGCAAAGCCCCACATCAAAAATTAATAGGTTACCTAACCATCAAGTAATCTAAGTTTCTGATTCTACATCTGCATCACCAATTAAAAAATTAAGATGGATTTTTTTACTGAAGCATTTGTTGTACCTGTGTCCCGATGTTAGCCGAGTACTTCACTTCTCACCCACACTACACACTTTCAGGATATTTGCTTCCTGTGAAATTAAATAACAGCACAGAGGGACATGTGTTTGGAGGGAGAAATGCAAAAAGTGAAAGGATACAATTAGGCTATAATATCAGCAAAATAAAGGAAATAAATAATTTTTAGAAGAATAAATTAAGCACAGTATTTGCTTAATAAAGGAAAGTGCTTATTGCTAAAACTATCTCCACAGAGATTGGATGGAGAGAAACTACCAACAGGAGATCAAAGAACTTATGATTCTCTCTACTCATTACCAACACTCTGGCTTTGTATAAAGAATAGCCCTGTATTGTCACTATTCTTCCACATTTTTTTGCAACAAACATCTGCCTCAGGACACACAAAGGGGCACTATATAATAAAAAAGAAATGTGGTTTACTGCACCAGAGCAGTGAGTAGCAGAAACAAGAAATAATCAATTTAAAGTCCATTCCAATCATCCACAATCACAAAGTACAACCATATACTAATAAAAGCTCAGACAATGTCCAGTCCACTGGAGAGCACAGCAGTTTAGATGATTGTCAGCCTTCAGAGTTGTGTTATTGTTTGAATCAGTTGTAAAAAAACTAAGAATGAACTAAAAGCGCAGTAAGACGAAGAGGGCAGTGGATGCACAAAGACCAAACAGGAACAAAGAATCCAAATACACAAATCCAGTAAAGCTCAAAGAGAAGCTAAACATGCAGTCATAGCCAATCAATAGGGAAGTGGAAGCAAATCTAAGGTCAAATGAAAACAATTTGCAGATAAAGCAATTCTTCACCTAACCCCACAAAGGATAAACTGATGATGTTAGAGAATTCCAAACAGTATGTTCCAAACAGAGTTCCAAACAATTCAGAGAGTGAACTTGTCATAGGTCCACTAAAAGACCATTGTGGGCCGAGGGTGGAACATGTAAGAACAAATACAAAAATTCAAACCCCAAGAGAATGCACCAAATAACTTATTGCTGTCTTTTGCTGCAAGAAGCCAGTTTCCTTCAAACACAACTGTATCTACCTGCTCTACTTCTCTACCTCCTATATCTGATGTCCTACTTACAACAGAATATTCACTATCACAGTTCCATATCTGTAAACTTATAGTGGAGTGAGAAACAGACTGCCTTGGCCATACAGTAAATTCTGTAGAACTCCTCAGTTTTCCAGCAGGATGTCCCATAAAACTAATACATGTTCACTATAACCCTGGTGAATAGTACACAGTCAGTTCCAGAACCACTTGGTCATTGATAATGACTGAGCTGCTCACTACTATGGTCTCAGTCAATGTTTCAATGCAAACATAGATACAATAAAAGGAAGAAGAAATGCCCGAGAAGTAGAATAGTCTTCCCGAAACCACATATGGATCCATTACTATTTAGTTTGCTAGCTTGAAACAAAGGTGGGAACCTATAGTGATTGTGAAAAGCAGTAGATCTCCAAGATGAAACATAACCTGGATTTAGTCATAGTTGAAATGCTACAGAGCTGTTTGGAGCAGGAATTGTTCAGCTGTTTGCCGAGGACCTGGAGATGCAGTAAGAATATGGCACCAAGAATCAGTGGTGTGTTGATTTTAAGAAGAAGACCATCTTTTACTTCAGTTGAAATATCAGCTATTGAGATATCCCATTAAAGAAGGCAAAATGGTTGTGAACAGGAAGTCTGCACCCAATCAGCTGCATACTTTAGCAGAAACAGATGCTCAGGTGAACAGGGAAATCAGAAGCAGGAACAAGGCCATTGCAGGTGACTCCTCCAATGCACAAGCAACTCCTTAGGAAAGAGTTAGTACTTCCAAAGTGCAGATATAGCCCAGGAAAACAAGAATATTGGCCAGATTCTGTAACATTTCAGCACCAAACAGATATCTTTCTCCATTCTTTTTAGTACTAAGGTTGCTTTAGCATGTGTTACATGCAACTTTTCCTGTGCTTCAACCATAATGATCCATCAGCTTCATGTGCTCTAAATACTCAGCTTATAAGTACAATACTTGGAGTATAAAAATCATGTCCCAGCCAGAAAGTGGTGGCACATGCCTTTAATCCCAAGCACTTGGAAGGCAGAGGCAGGCGAATTTCTGACTTAGAGGCCAGCTTGGTCTACAGAGTGAGTTCCAGGACAGCTAGGACTACACAGAGAAACCCTGCCTTGAAAAAACAAAACAAAAACAAAAACAAAAACAAACAAACAAACAAGCAAAAAATCATGTCCCCAGAGGGGTAGAAGGTAGAAGAAAGGTAAGATTAGCCTGCTGAGAGCATAACACACACACACACACACACACACACACACACACACACACACACAAGAGTTGCATACACAAAGTTTCTTTACTGGATACCTTTTGGGACTAGGGGCACATAGTTACCAAAACCACCCTTCCTGCAGGTGCAGAGTACTCTAGATACCAAGGCCACAGGAAACAACCAAGATAGAAGAGTCATCTTCAGAACTGAGAATTCTAAACACTGCAGCTCCCATGATAAGCCTGGTACCAGCTCAGCTACAGGCAGAATCCTGTCTTAAAAGCACCAGCCTTGACCTGGACTCTCACCTCTAAGAAGCCCAATGCTTCAGAATAGATGTAAATAAGAGACACTTTGTAGATTCTGCTCACATCATTTGCCTTCCCTTTGAATATTTGCATTGGCTTTGAATTTAAAACATCAAGTTTAAAAAGAAATACACAAACAAAGGATTTTCTGATATTGGAGGAGTGGTCACTTAGGCACTAATTATGTGGTGGAATGAAGCATGGCCAAGCTACTGCTGTTCCACAGAGAACTTTGTGTTTTGGTCCTTAAACTTGATGAGCCACTACTACTGTGCTGTGGGTCGGGATCAGAAATGCGAATACAGGTGTGTCATGAATGATCACATGAACCTTTTGGCCCCTTAATAACACTACCTTATTATTTTATGAAATGAAGGTTTTTTGAACCAGAGCACAGAGAAAGAAATGCTTTTGTTTTCTTGGATTTAAATGATGGTTCCTTAAAGGAAAGATCAGTTTCCTTCCTTTCAGAAGGAACCAAGTGGTAACAAGGCTTGTTCAGTGTAGCCAAAGAGCTAGAGAACACTAGTATCATGATATCTACTACAAATACAACTCTTTGCTTTGTGTTTTCCTTAAACACATCCATAAACACTTGTGAAAAGACACAAAGCCCTTACTGAAACAAGGACTCAAAGAGAAGAAACACAGGTAAGACTTGTATGCATTGTTTATATGACAATGTTTCAGTAAACATGGAACAAGGCATTCTGAGAGAAAGCAAGAACATGCTGGGCTTCACACTGTGTGTGTTGTGACATCATTCTTTTATGTTGCTTAAAACAAAAACTATACTGATACAAAGGGTGACAATACGTGTGAGAAAGGTGGTTGCATGGTGTCATTCCCACCTTGTTTTAATGCATTTTAGTCCCATAGAAAAACTCTCTCTTCAGTATTGATAAGAAGTATGTGATTCAAAGCTCCTTACCTATATTATAGAATAGAGTTATTAAAAGACAGGAAAAAAAAACAACACTTGTGGATTGTCAAAGAAATAACCTAGCTGGCATCATAATTGTTTTTATCATATAGAAATACTCTTTCACATTTAAAAAATAAATGTATCAAATATATGGCACATATTTTTTTAGATGACTCAGTATCTAGACATGCTTACCACAAAACATAGTCACCTCATTTAAATCCTAGGACCTCCATAGTAAGAGAAAAATAATGACTTCGACAAATTTGTCCCCTGATTTCCATGTACTTGTTAAGGCATCCACAATGCCACCTTATATATGCATTTTAAACATGTAAAAGGGAATTTAAAGATGTTTTTGTAGGAAATGGAAGTGTATTGCAATATTTTCTCAAGATGCCAGATGATACTTCTAACAGTGTTAGAAGAAAGGAAGGACAGGAAAAGGCAAAGTAAGAGGCATGGGCAATAGTAGATGGTGAAGGTTTTAATATTGTGATTATTAGTGTCTTGAGGTTCTCACTAACTTCTGATAGAGATGAGGCCACTGACTTTTATCTCCAGAAAAGACAGAGTTCTTGAATCCTTTAAACATTTCTGTACTATCAAGAATCTGCATAAGTATGTATAAATCAAGTAACTATTGCTTTGACTAGATTCAGACTTTCTAGAAGACAAAATGAATGATACACTAATGTTAGTAAGCTCACATTTTCTGTTGTTTTTTAAAGATTTATTTATTTTATATATGTAAATACACTGTTGCTGTTTTCAGACACACCAGAAGAGGAAATTAGATCCCATTACAAGGGGTTGTGAGCCACCATGTGGGTGCTGGGATTTGAATTCAAGACCTGTGGAAGAGCAGTCAGTGCTTTTAACCACTGAGCCATCTCTCCAGCCCTCACACACTTTCTCCAATTGGCATATCATCCTATACTGTAGGTTTGATTTTAAATGAATCAGAGCCTCTTCTAACTCCTATTCTCCTTATCATATTGCCTCCAACATTTTATCCTTGAGCATGTCATTCAAATTCAATCCCCCATACAAGCAGTTTTAATCTGCATGATCAAAATCACCTGTGGTCAACTAAGGTCTGAAAACCTGAAGAGGAAAACTCCATAAATAAACAATTGCAGATTTTTAAACTGTGCAATGTTGAGGCATGTGACAAAATCTTCAGTGTCCTGCTTGCATGACCAAGGGTCTGGGAAGATGGCTCAGTTAGTAAAGTGCTTGCTGCATAAACTTGAGAAGCTGAATTAAGATTCTTGGCACAGATACAAAGTCCAACCTCACAGCGAAAAGCCTCTGATTTCTTCATCAGTGAGGCTCTGAGAGGAGGATGCAAGAAGCTTTGGACCAGCCAGTCATACTGGATTGCCACTTCAAATCTAGTGAAAGATGGTGTTTCTAAAATAAGATAGAAATTGAAGAACACACCAAATCTCTGGCTTCTATATTACACACATGCATATACTCAAGCCCATATAAACACCACACACACACACACACACACACACACACATTCACACACACACATTCACACACACACATTCACATACACACATACACACATGCACACACACACACTCACACACTCATACATGTATATGTATTACAAAATATTTAAAGAATGGTAAACATTATACAGGAAAGATGGCTGAGAGGTTAAGAGCACCTATTATTCATTAAAAATGTCATTTATCATTAGAGTACAAATAATAAAATTGATTCGTGTTTTCCCACAGAACTATGACCCTCCATCAAAATACTTTTGAACCTTTAAGGAGAGACCCACTTTATCTACTGTTATATTTCACGAAACTCCTGAGTCACTGGGATTCCTTGAGAGATAAGAGAATTTTGTTTTATATTCCTTTGTTTATTGAGTGGCTAATGGAAACATTATCTCCTCTTTTTATAGTGCTCTCCTTTGCCTTGGGAAAATAATGTGTATATCGTCCATGGTAAGCAAAACTGATTGTGTTGCTTTGAAATGTGCAAATGAATGGATTGTTAGAAAGCTGAGACTGATTAACCCTTGTTTAGTACAGAACCCCTACGTCATATCCACAAGTGATGATCCTTGGATATTTACCATGTTTCTTCTAATTACATTAGATGGCTAGCTAACTTTATCAGCTCTGAATTACTCTATCAATGTACTCTATTTGCTTTAGGTGGTTAGAACCAGTTTCTGCTGCCTAAGTAAAAATTATAAAAGATATGTTTCTTATTTCTAAATTTCTCTCCCAAATGTCAAACAAATTTCCATTTCCATCTATGACAGCATCTAGCTAATATTGTGAGGGAGAGGGCAAGTTTTAAAAGGGACACAAATAACTAATAGATACTATAAACTGTTTCAAATTTTCTTGATCAGAAATTAAGTCTCTTTTCTGTCATGGAATCCCAGTGACTCAAGGAGTGCATTAACTATCAGAACAGATAAAGTAAACTTCTCCTTAAAAGTTAAAAAATTTCTTAGGCAAATGAATGGAGCTAGAAAATATCATCCTGAGCAAGGTAATCCAATCACAAAAGAACACACATGGTATGTACTCACTGACAAGTGGATATTAGGCCAGAAGCTCAGAATACCCAACATACAAATCGTAAATCACATGAAACTCAAGAAGACCAAAGTGTGGATACCTCAATCCTTCTAAGAAGGGGGAATAAAATACACATGGAAGGAGTTACAGAGACAAAGTGTGGAGCCGAGACTGGAGAAATGACCATCCAGAGACTGACCCACTTGGGAATCCATCCCATATGCAATCACCAACCATAGACCATGTTGTGGTTGCCAACAACTACTTACTGACAGAAGTCTGTTTTACCTCCAGAGAGACTCCACCAGTGCCTGACAAATACAGAGGTGGATCCTTGCAGCCTACAAGGTCTCTAATGGAGGAGCTAGAGAAAGCATCCAGGGAGCTGAAGGGGTTTGTAGCCCTATAGGAGGAACAACAATATGAACTAACTAGTACCCCCAGAGCTCCCAGGGACTAAACCACCAACCAAAGAGTACACATGTTAGAACTCATAGTTCCAGCTGCATATGTAGCAAAGGATGGCCTAGTCAGTCATCAATGAGAGGAGAGGCCCTTGGTCCTATGAAGGCTCTATGCCCCAGTGTAGGGTATTGACAAGGCCAGGAAGCAGGTGTGGGTGGGTTGGTGAGCAAAGGGATGGGATAGGGAATTTTTGGAGGGGAAATCAGGAAAGGCAACAACATTTGAAATATAAATAAAGAACATATCTAATACAAAAATTGGGAAAAAAAGTTAAGTATTTTGATAGGGGTCATAGTCCCTGGGAAAACAGGAGTGACATTTATCATGCAATACAGACATTTCCACTTTAGCTAAAGGCTAAAACCCCTTTAGAGTCACTTTGAAACATGTTCAAACTTGCTAGCAAGTGATCATCAATTACAAGTTTCTGTGAATAAACATCCAATTTACTGCAATAATTTGCAGATATAATTTTGGCTCGCTGTGTGTATCTGTCTTTATTCCAGTGCACATAGCAGCAATAGATGCTGTGATTACAAACTAGCTATGTATATATCATTTTAAATGGTAATTAGGAAACAAATGTCCTGAAAAAACTGAAGGAAAGATTGCTAGGGTCTATTAGGTTTGAGTAATCTCATTTACCTTTCAAGTTGAATTTAAAGTACAAGAACAAAACAACCAAAAGAAAATGCAGGCTGTGAGCTATATACATCATATATTTCCCGACAGTGAAACTGGGAACACATTAAAGTTGACTTTAATATATATGTATATATTTTCCTTGATAATGGAGACAAAAAAGGATGCAGAAACGCTTGGAAATTAATCTAACCATTTGTCTTAGGGATGAGGCTCTCTAAGAACAATTAACCTTAAGTAAAAGAAAAAAAAAACTTAGTTCAAAACAAGACAACATATTGTTTGATATGAAGGAATAGAAAGTCTCTTATGATTTTTGCACTAAATGATTGTCTAATTTTGAAATGTTGGTACTACTAAGGCAAAGAAATGTGGTAGAAAGTAACACACAAGACTGAGGCTCAGAATCTGTATTTACTATCAGTGTATTTGCTGGAATTTATTAGGCGTGTTACAGAAAATGCTTTGGATATAAAGAATAATTTCTGGAGGATGATACTATATAAATTATTAAGGGAAATTATATTAAGTTAGGAAGAGAAAATGGAAAAGTGGAAGAAAGGGGAGAGCAGGAGAGAGAAGGGAGAGAGGGAAGAAGGGAGAGAGAGAAAGAGGAAGAGAGAGAGACAGAGGGACAGAGAGACAGAGACAGACAAACAGAGACAGAGAGAATTAGCTCAGGGTTTGATTTAACATCAAACACTATTATATCATGATGGAATGTAGATAGAGACTATTTAGAATAATATATTCAAGTATAAGCTCTCTAAAGGCATATTTTGAAAAGGCTCTGGAATAAATTTGGAAAATTAAAAGACTATTGGGAAAGAAACAACAGAAGTTTTCTGGCATAAGAAATTTCATTATGGATAATTTTTTATTTTATATGTTTATTAGATATTTTCTTCATTTACATTTCAAATGGTATTCCAAAAGTCTCCTATACCCTCTTTCTGCCCTGCTCCCCAACCCACCCACTCCCCCTTCCTGGCCCTGGCATTCCCCTGTACTGGAGCATATGATCTTCCCAAGACCAAGGGCCTCTCCTCCCATTGCTCACTGACTAGGCCATCCTCTGCTACATATGCAACTAGAGACACAGTTCTGGTTAGTTCATAGTATTGATCCTTCTATAGGGTTTCCAGGCCCTTTAGCTCCTGGGATATTTTCTCTAGCTCCTTCTTTAGGGGCCCTGTGTTCCATCCAATAGATGACTGTGAGCATCCACTTGTGTATTTGCCAGGCACCGACAGCCTCACAAATGATAGCTAGATGAAGGTCCTGTCAGCAAAATCTTGCTGGCATTATGCAATAGTATCTGGATTTGCTGGTTATATATGGGATGGATCCCCAGGTGGAACAGTCTCAGCATGGTCCTTTCTTTCATTTCAGCTCCAAAATTTGTCTTTGTAACTCCTTCCATGGGTATTTTGTTCCCCATTCTAAGAAGGAACAAAGTATCCACATTTTGGTCTTCCTTCTTCTTGAGTTTCATGTGATCTGCAAATTATATCTTGGTTAGTCTAAGTTTCTGGGTTAATATCCACTTATAAGCGAGTGCATATCATGTGTGTTCTTTTGTGGTTGGGTTACCTCACTCAGGATGATATCCTCCAGATATATCCATTTGCCCAAGAGTTTCACAAATTCATTGTTTTTAGTAGGTGATTAGTACTCCATTGTGTAAATGTACCACATTTTCTGTATCCATTCCACCTCTGAGGGACATCTGGGCATTCTGCCTTCTTGTTATTATAAATAAGGCTGCTATGAACATAATGGAGCATGTGTCCTTATTACAAGTTGGAATATCTTCTGAGTATATGCCCAGGAGAGGTATTGCTGGGTCTTTAGGCAGTACTATCTCCAATTTTCTGAGGAACCAACATACTGATTTCTAGAGTGGTTGTACCAGCTTGCAATTCCACCAAAATGGAGGAATGTTCCTCTTTCAACACATCTTCACCAGTATCAGCTGTCACAGCAATTTTTATCTTAGCCATTCTGACTGGTGTGAGGTGGAATCTCAGGGTTGTTTTGATTTGCATTTCCGTGATGATCAAAGATGTTGAACATTTTCTCTGGTGTTTCTCTGCCANCTTTCTCCCACCCCCCTTTCTCCTGTATAAGTTTCAATGTCTCTGGTTTTTGTGGAGTTCCTTGATCCACTTAAACTTGAGCTTTGTACAAGGAGATAAGTATGGATCAATTCGCATTCCTCTACATGATAACCACCAGTTTAGCCAGCACCATTCGTTGAGAATGCTGTCTTTTTTCCACTGGGTGGTTTTAGCTCCCCTGTCTAAGATCAAGTGACCACAGGTGTGTGGGTTCATTTCTGGGTCTTCAATTCTATTATATTGATATTGATTATATTATATCTGTCTATCCCTTTAACAGTACTATGTAGTTTTTATCCCAATTGCTCTGTAGTACAGATTCCCCCAGAGATTCATATATTGTTGAGAATAGTTTTTGCTAACCTAGGTTTTTTGTTATTCCAGATGAATATGCAAATTGCCCTTTCCAACTCAGTGAAGAATTGAGTTGGAATTTTGATGGGAATTGCATTGAATCTGTAGATTGCTTTCGGCAAAATGCCCATTTTGACTATGTTAATCCTGCAAATCCATGAGCATGGGAGATCTTTCCATCTTCTGAGATCTTCCATTTCTTACTTCAGAGACTAGAAGTTTTTATCATACAGGTCAATCATTTGGTTAGTTAGAGTCACACCCACGCATTTTATATTATGTGTGACTATTGTGAAGGGTGTAGTTTCTGCAATTTCTTTCTCAGCCTGTTTATCCTTGTGAAGAGAAAGGCCACTGATTTGTTTGAGTTAATTTTATATCCAGGTACATCACTAAAGCTGTTTATCAGGTTTAGGAGTTCTCTGGTAGAATCCCTAGGGTCACTTATATATACTATCATATCTGCAAATAGTGATATTTTGACTTTTTCCTTTCCAATTTGTATCCCCTTGATCTCCTTTTGTTGTCCAATTGCTCTGGCTAGGACTTAAAATACTATATTCAATAGGTAAGGAGAAAGTAGGTAGCCTTGTCTAGTCCCTGATTTTAGTTTATCTCCATTTGGTTTGCTGTTGGCTACTGGTTTGCTGTACATTGCTTTTATTAATGTTTATGTATGGGCCTTGAATTCCTGAACTTTCCAATACTTTTATCATGAATGGGTGGTAGATTTCGTCAAATGTTTCTCAGCATATAATATAATGAGATGATCATGTAGTTTATGTCTTTGAGTTTGCTTATATAGTGGATTACATTGATGGATTTCCATATATTAAACCATCTCTTCATTCCTGGAATGAAGCCTACTTGATTGTGTTGAATGATCATTTTGATGTGTTCTTGGATTCAGTTAGCAAGAATTTTATTGAGTATTTTTGCATTGATATTCATAAGGGAAATTGGTCTGAAGTTCTTTTTCTTTGTTGGGTCTTTATGTGGTTTAGGTATCAGAGTAATTGTGGCTTCATACAATGAATTGGGTAGAGTACTTTCTGTTTCTATTTTCTGGAATAGTTTGAGGAGAATTGGAGTTAGGTCTTCTTTGAAGCTCTGATAGAACTCTGCACTAAACCCATCTGGTCCTGGGCGTTTTTTAGTTGGGAGACTATTAATGACTTCTTCTATTTCTTTAGGGGATATGGGACTGTTAAGATCATTAATCTGATCCTGATTTAATTTTGGTACCGGGTAACTGTCTAGGAATTTGTCCAATTCATCCAAGTTTTCCAGTTTTGTTAAGTATAACCCTTTTTAGTAGGATCTGATGATGTTTTAGATTTCCTCGAGTAGTGTTGTTATGTTTGCCTTTTCATTTCTGATTTTGTTCATTAGGATACTGTCCCTGTGCCCTCTAGTTAGTCTGGCTAAGGGTTTATCTATCTTGTTGATTTACTCAAAGAACCAGCTCCTGGTTTGGTTAATTCTTTGAATAGTTCTGTTTGTTTCCACTTGATTGATTTCAGACCTGTGTTTGATTATTTCCTGTTGTCTACTCCTCTTGGGTGTATTTGTTTCCTTTTGTTCTAGAGCTTTAAGGTATGGTGTCAAACTGCTAGTATATTCTCATTCTAGTTTCTTTTTAGAGGTACTCAGAACTATGAGTTTTCCTCTTAAGATTCCTTTCATTTTGTTCAAGTTTGGCTATGTTGTGACTTAATTTTCATTAAACTCTAAAAAAGTCTTTAATTTCCTTCTTTATTTCTTCCTTGATCAAGGTATCATTGAATAAAGTGTTGTTCAGCTTCCACGTGAATGGTGGCTTTCTATTATTTATTTTGTTATTGAAGATCAGCCTTAGTCTGTAGTGATCTGATAGGATTCATGGGATAATTACAATATATTTGTATCTGTTGAAGTCTGTTTTGCGACCAATTACTTTCTTTAAGTAATAGAAGTTTTCTGTTATAATTTTGTTGAAGATAATTACTGGCCCTTTAAGTTGAAAATCTTCATTTTCATCTACTCCTATTATCCTTAGGTTTGGTCTTCTCATGGTGTCCTAGATTTCCTGGATGTTTTGAGTTAGGATCTTTTTGCATTTTGCATTTTATTTGATTGTTATGTCCATGTTCTCTATGGAATCTTCTGCACCTGAAATTCTCCCTTCCATGTCTTGTACTCTGTTGCTGAAGCTTGCGTCTACGGTTCCTGACTTATTTCCTAGGGTTTCTGTCTCCAGAATAGTCTCCTTTTGGGTTTTTTTTTTTTTCATTGTTTCCACATCCATTTTTATATCTTGGATTGTTTTGTTCAATTCCATCACCTGTTTGGTAGTGTTTTCCTGTAAATCTTTAAGGGGTTTTTGTGTTTCTTCTTTAAGGACTTCTACTTGTTTAGCAGTGTTTTCCTGTAATTCTTTAAGAGATTTTGTACTTTCTCTTAACGCCTTCTACCTTTTTATCCATGTTGTTGTGTAATTCTTTAAGTTATTAATGTCCTTCTTAAAATCCTCTACCAGCATCATGAGATATGTTTTTAAATCTGAATCTTGCTTTTCAGGTTTGTTGGGGTATCCAGGGCTCTCTGTGGTGGGGGCACTGGGTTCTGATGATGCTGAGTGGTCTTGGTTTCTGTTAGTAAGTTTCTTTTTTTTTTTTTCAACTTTTATTAGATATTTTCTTCATTTACATTTCAAGTGTTCTCCAAAAAGTTCCCTATATCCTACCCCCTCCCGGCCCTGCTCCCCTACCCACCCTCTCCCACCCCTTGGCCCCGGCGTTCCCCTGTATTGGGGCATATAAAGTCTGCATAACCAAGGGGCCTCTCTTCCCACTGATGGCCAACTAGGCCATCCTCTTCTATATATGCAGCTAGAGACACGAGCCCAGGGGGTACTAGTTAGTTCATGGTTATTCTTCCACCT
>LR750048.1:512902-536668 GCA_902729485.2 Mus minutoides
CACAAGCTTCACTTCCCTGAGGCTCCTCTGAGCTTTGCCTTAACTCAAATGTAAGTATTTTTTAATCAGAGCACATTGCCTGAGTCTTGGTCCTCTTGCAGTGAGGACAGATTCTAGAACTTTTTAGCTTCTTTTGCAATATTAGAATATATCTACAACTTTGGGAGCAAAACTAATTTTAAAAAATTTATTCTTTTTAAAATCAATACTAGAAGCATCACTATTGTGTTATAAAGTTTGGCTGCCAATTCATGAATGCACGACAGTGTAAATTTTAATGCTTTATTAAAGAGACATTGTTTTGAATCTTATCTCTTCTAAGTCTAGTTTCTAGGATAAGAATCACATAAAAATGATCTCAATTAGAAGTATTTCTAGAGGCCTAGTTTCTTGGGCTGGTTCATGCCCTGTGCTGTTGTTTTAAAATGACTCCAGCCCTGACTTAGCATTTTTAAGCTAACTTTCTTGTTACTAATGTTACACCTTTTTATTCAAACCCAATAACTTATAAGTTAATATTCTATGCCTAAGATATGCAGAGCATATTTATACCTTTAAGACAATTTAGAAACCAAATGATGCAGCTACATGAATCTTATAAATTTAAACTAATCAAAGAATTTTACTTTTTCTAGCTATAATTTAAAGATAAAAATTACTTTGTCATTTGCTAAACACAATAATCAAAATTGCTGAGAATTTTCTAGGAAAAAAACAACTATGATCTTAATTGCCTTAGAACTAAGAAGTGCAGACTCCCTTTTAAATACAGTTTTGTACCAGGGCCTCTCCTGCTGTGCTTAATTCTTGGCTAAGATGGGACCTTATAAAATTGCAAAGCTTCTGTAAGGCAAAAGACACTGTCAGCAAGACAAAAAGGCCACCAACACATCAGGAAAGGATTTTTACCAATCCTAAATCTGATATGGGACTAATATTCAACTTCTACAAATAGCTCAAGAACTTGGACTCCAGAAAAATGAATTACCCCATTAAAAATGGGGTACAGAGCTAAACAAAGAATTCTCAACTGAGGAATTCTGAATGGCTCAGAAGCACCTGAAAAAATGTTCAACATCCTTAATCATCAGGGAAATGCAAATCAAAACAACAATGAGATTCCACCTCAGTCAGAATGGCTAAGATCAAAAATTCAGGTGATGGCAGATGCTGGCAAGGATGTGGAGAAAGAGGAACACACCTCCATTGCTGGTGGGATTGCAAGCTGGTACTCTGGAAGTCAGTCTTGTGTTTCCTCAGAAAATTGGACATAGTACTACCAGAGGATCCAGCAATACCTCTCCTGGGCATATATCCAGAAGATGTTCCAACTGGTAATAAGAACACATGCTCCCTATGTTCATAGCAGCCTTATTTATAATAGCCAGAAGCTGGAAAGAACCCAAATGTCCCTCAACAGAGGAATGGATACAGAAAATGTGGTACGTTTACACAATGGAGTACTATTCTGCTATTAAAAAACAATGAATTTATGAATATCTGGAGGATATCATCCTTAGTGAGGTAACCCAATCACAAAAGAACTCATTGGATATGCATTCACTGATAAGTGGATATTAGCCCAGAAACTTAGAATACCCAAGATACAATTTGCAAAACCCAAGAAAATCAAGAAGGAAGACCAGCATGTGGATATTTCATTCCTCTTTTGAATAGGAAACAAAATACCCATGAAAGGAGTTATAGAGACAAAGTTTGGAGCTAAGATGAAAGAATGGACCATCCAGAGACTACCCCACCAGGAGATCCATCCCATAATCAGTCACCAAACTCAGCCACTATTGCATAGGACAGTAAGAGTTTCCTTTCCTTTCCTTTCCTTTCCTTTCCTTTCCTTTCCTTTCCTTTCCTTTCCTTTCCTTTCCTTTCCTTTTCTTTCCTTTCCTGCTTATAAGAGGCAGCTTGTCAAACCAGGATTAAAACCCAGAATTCCCAATCATCCAGAGCTTCCAATGCATCCAATCCAAGGGCAATTCACCAAGAAAAGACACAATCTCTATACACTAAATGCCCCAAATAATCCAAAAGTCTACCATGCTAAATCTTTTCTGAAGCCACCATCAGCTCACACTTAGTCAAACAATTTACAGCAAAACCTTCTCTGCCCATTCTCCTCTTTCTGCAACCAACAAAAACACCACCCACAAAATGAATTACATATGTTTGAGGAAATGATTTCCTAACTTCCAATAAAGCCAAATTTTTGGCACAATGTAGGATTGGGGATTTGTAAATAAGGTAACAATAAGAATTAAGCAATATTTTGACCTTTATGAAGTCTCTTTTTAATGCTTTAACCATAACTTTTAATGTAAATTAAGAAAACATCTAATAAAAAAAGTCCAAAAAAGAAAAAAGAAAACTATTGTTAAATCCAAAATTCAGTGTAAATCAATTAGTCACTGTATTAAACATCAAAACAGTAAATCTAATTTTATACAAAAAGAAAAAAGAAAAAAAAAGGATGGATCAATTCTCATTCTTCTGTATCTTAACTGCCAGTTGAGCCAGTACCATTTGTTGAAAATGCTATCTTTTTTTTCCACTGGATGGTTGTAGCTCCCTTGTGACCATAGGTGTGTGGGTTCATTTCTGGGTCTTCAATTCCATTCCACTGATCTACCTGTTTGTCACTGTAACAGTACCATGCAGTTTTTCTTTTCTTTCTTTTTTTTTTTTTTTTTTTTTTTTTTTTTTTTTTTTTTTATCACAATTGCTCTGTAGTACAGCTTGAGGAATGTAAATGCTATCCTGAAAGTTCCCTAAACCCTCCCCCCTGCCCTTTTCCCCTACCCACCCATTCCCACTTCTTGGCCCTGGCATTCCCCTGTATTGGGGCATATAAAGTTTGCAATACCAAGGGGCCTCTCTTCCCAATGATGGCCAACTAGGCCATCTTCTGATACATATGCAGCTAGAGACACAAGCTCTCTCCTTGTACAAATTTCAAGTCTAACTGGATCAAACACATCCACATAAAACCAGAGATACTGAAATTTATAGAGAAAGTAGGGGAAGTGCCTTGAAGATATGGGCACAAGGGAAAAGAAAAATTCCTGAACAGAACTGCAGTGGCTTGTGCTGTAAGATCGAGAATCAACAAATGGAACCTTATAAAATTGCAGTTTCTATAAGGCAAAAGACACTGTCAATAAGACAAAAAGACCACCAACACATTCAGAAAGGATCTTTAACAATCCTAAATCAGATAGGGCACTAATATCCAATATATATGAAGAACTTATGAAGTTGGACTCCAGAAAACCAAATAATCCTATTTAAAAATGTGTTAAACAATAATCCTATTTAAAAATATGGTAAACAAAGAATTCTCAACTGAGGAATACAGAATGGTTGAGAAGCACCTAAAAAAAAAGTTCAACATCCTTAATCCTCATGGAAATGCAAATCAAAACAACTCTGAGATTCCACCTCACACCTCACTCCAGAATGGCTAAGATCAAAAATTCAGGTGACAGCAGATGCTGGCGAGAATATGGAGAAAAAGGAACACTCCTCCTTTGCTCGTGGGATTGGAAGCTGGTACAAACACTCTGGGAATCAATTTGTTGATGCCTCAGAAAATTGGACATAGTACTACCTGAAGATCCAGCAATACCTCTCCTGGACATATACCCAGAAGATATTCCGACTTGTAATAAGGACACATGCTCCACTATGTTCATAGCAGCCTTATTTATAATAACCAGAAGGCAGAAAGCCCAGATGTCCCTCAACAGAGGAATGGATACAGAAAATGTGGTACATTTACACAATGGAGTACTACTCACCTACTAAAAACAATGAATTTATGAAATTCCTAGGCAAATAGATGTATCTGGAGGATATCATCCTAAGTGAAGTTACCCAATCACAAAAGAACCCACATGATATGTACTCACCTGGTATTAGTCCAGAAACTTAGAATACCCAGGATGCAATTTGCAAACCACATGAAACTCAAGAAAAAGGAAGACTAAAGTGTGGATACTTCTTTCCTTCTTAGAAGGGGGAACAAAATACCCATGGAAGGAGTTACAGAGACCAAGTTCGGAGTTGAATTCCTTATCATGGAGTGTCTCATAGCTCATCTCATGATGAGAATAAGCTGGTTACTTTTGACAGTTGGAAATGAAAGGAAGGAGATGCTTCCAAGCATAAATGGGAAAATGAGAGAGAAACTGGTAACAGTGTGGTTAGATAGAGGAGGTGTGACCCTCACAGATGGGAATTCTGAATTTGAAGGATAATTTAGCAAAGTAACAGGGAGGCATCTGAGCCTTTTGATGACAGATTCATGACCAGCAACACTTTGCTTCCCATATCTCTTCCGTTAGTTAAAATGTTGAAAGGACTGGTTTGCTCTCATCTCTTTTACTCTATGTCCCTAGTCTCCATGTGGTTGAATTTAATTATTAAGCAGATATCAGGCCCATTGGAAGAGAGCTGATTGGAAAGTGTTAGGGGAACATTTGCATTGTAGCACCTTTGACTGCAGATGAAGGAGCAAATAATCAGATGGTTTGTATTTAGAATGAAAGGCATGCATGTGTATGAATAAGTGTTTATCTTGTTATTCAGTTTCTTGCTGCGGCATGCAGTTCCCTCATTTTCATAGGAGAAATCAAGAAAGACACAAATGCTATTATCTCAGCCCATGCCTTTGCTTTGTCCTTCAAACACTGTTTTGACATTAAGTTAGAACAGCTGGGGATTTATAGGCTTTAGGTAGTTTTTAAGTTTACACCACCAAAATACTTCAGAGTATTTGGCTTACTGTTCTTTAAGATAAGTAGATCATCTTATCTTTTATTTGAAGCAGCACAATAAAACAAGTAAAACGACACTTTCTCACTTGGCATAAATATTAATTTGTGCTTTCCCAGTCAGTATAAATGCTCTTCATCAATCAATGTAAAATTGTTATTAAATACTAAATGTTATTAATACAGTCCCATGTTAAATGTTGGAAAATTTTTCTTCATGGTTCTCTACTATTATTTTTGCCTAGAAATTTCACTTCCTAATCATTCCCTAATTTTTATTTTCATAGCTCATGTTTATTCTAGAAAGCCCAGGTTCATGTTGCATAGCTATTTATATACTCATGCCAGGCATAATTAAGTGCCCACCACTCATGTTCTTGGAAACCTCCACTTTTGAAGGCAATATTCACAGGTTGGTTTCATCCACTCTATTGAAAGCTTTACTAGAGAATGTGCAGGTCCATTTTTCTCACATCTTAGTCAAGTCCTAGCATGTGATGAGCGCTCATAAATACAGCACAACAAAGAATAGCAGAGGTGGCATAATAAGTAAGATATATGTTTCCAAGTATGTATTTTTTTATATTTGCTAAGTCAAATAACTAGAAAATGTATGCCTTCCCTCACCATGGGTTTTAACTCTTCTTTACAGTAGTACTAGATATGAGTTCTCTTCTCTTTAGAAAATTATGTAGTCTGTAGCTTATATGCCAAAGAGGGGAACTAGGTGGATCTCATTTTTTAGTAGCCTTCAGATTGATTTCCAGAGTGTTTGTACTAGTTCATATTCCCCACCAATAAATAGTACATAAATGTTCTGTCTCATATAGCCAAAGCAACACTTATTGTCATTTTTTTTTCTTTATAATAGCCTGGGAACAGCTGTATTTAAATACACACTCAAATGATGACTAAGCATGCTTAACACCTTTCTAGAGTGTTTACTAAGTCATTTCCATTTCTTCAATGAAGATCCTATTAGTATATGTTTTTTTCTAAATAGCCATATAGTTAAGATGCCTTCTAAATATTTGCATATATATTCGTATATAGATATATGTGCACATATGGATATATATATATATATATATATATATATATATATATATATACACACACACACATATACAGATGTACATACATAGATATAAATATATTTGTATTGCTTCTAGCCTTGGTTGGAAAATCTTATTTTAGTGTTTAGTGTTTAGTACAGACATATAACTGATCATAGTGCTGGAAATAAATGACTATGAGTAATCAGCTATAGACACTACATCTGTATAAACCTCTATGTGTTTGCCATGTGCTAGGACCTATAGATGCAAGAAGACTGTATTACAGTCTGAGAGCTGGGATTCCAGGAAGTATAAATAGCCTACTCTTGGTACTGATATCGAAGTTGGTACTCTGCAAGAGCAGCATTCTTTTTTTCTATTGGATATTTTCTTTATTTACATTTCAAATGTTATCCCAGTTCCTGGTTTCCCCTCCTAAAAAACACGATCCCCCATCCCCTACACCCTACAATTGCTCACCACCCACCCACTCCCACTTCCTGGCTCTGGCATTCCCCCACACAGGAGCATAGAACCCTCACAGGACCAAGGGCCTCTCCTCCCACTGATGACCGACTAAGCCATCCTCTGCTACTTATACAGTTGGAGCCATGAGTTCTACCATGTGTACTCTTTGGTTGGTGGTTTAGTTCCTGGGAGCTCTGGGGGTACTAGTTAGTTTATATTGTTGTTCCTCCTATGGGGCTGCAAACTGCTTCAACTCCTTAGGTCATTTCTCTTGCTCCTTCATTGTGGGTCCTATTCTCAGTCCAATGAATGACTGTGAGCATCCACTTCTGTATTTGTCAGGCACTAGCATAGCCTCTCAGGAGAGAGCTATATCAGGCTCCTGTCAGCAAGCACTTGTTGGAATCCACAAGAGTGTTTGGGTTTGGTGACTGCATATGGGATGGATCCCTGTGGAGAATTGCAGGCTGGTCTCCATTTGAGCTGAGGTCTGAACCCTGGTGGTCATAATTCACCTACATGACAAGATAGGCGTTCCCTCATGCTCCTGGAACTCTGGCCCCTGCCTAAGTTACCACCTCCCACAGCCCCCACAAGAGAAACATGGTCAGTAGTCACCCAAGCAATGGCCCAAGCTTCTGACCTTCAGGCTAAACTCCTCCCCAGTTACCTAGCAACAGTGAAGACCATAAAAAAGGGTGCTCAGCCCCCACCAAGCTCTCTTACTCTTACTCTCACTCCTTTGTCCTCTCATCTCTCACTTCTCTCTCCTTTTCCCTTTCTCTTTGTCTTCTTCTTTCCTCTCTTCTCTTCCTCTTTCTCTCTGTCTCTCTAGCTTTCTCTCTGTCTCTCTCTGTCTCTCTGTCACTCTCTGTCTTTCTGTCTCTCTCTCTGTCTCTGTCTCTCTCTGTCTCTCTGTCTCTCTGTCTCTGTCTCTCTCTGTCTCTCTGTCTCTGTCTCTGTCTCTGTCTCTGTCTCTCTCTCTCTCTCTCTCTCTCTCTCTCTCTCTCTTTTCTCTTCTCTCTTTCCCCTGAATTTCTTTAATAAAGCTCTTAAACCATAAAGAGTCTCTGCTCCATTAAGACCTGCAGTGCACTCTGGTCAGTGTTGGGAACTTATTCCCTCTTCCCTCTCTCCTACAACCCTGGTGCTTTAGCAAGATAGCTGGGGGAGGGGGGAGTCCCAGGTCAGGGTTGCACCTTTCTCCACCCCTGGCCGCATGGGTCAGGCATGCTCACCTGGGGCCTAGCGGAAAAGCGTCCAGAAACTCTGCCTGCATCTGCCTGCCCAGAGCACAGGATCTCTGGCCAGATGTTAGGCCCCTATTCCTCCCCCACTTTTCACCGGGCCACCACGGACACCCCCTTTATTTTGTTCCCAACAGATCCCCATGTGGGTCAGTCTCAGGATGGACATTTCTTCAGTCTCTACTCCATACTTTGTCTCTGTAACTCCTTCTAAGAAGGTTCAAAATATCCACACTTTGGTCTTCCTTATTCTTGAGTTTCATGTAGTTTGTGAGTTGTATCTTGGGTATTCTAAGCTTCTGGGATGATATACACTTGTCAGTGAGTGCATATCATGTGTGTTCTTTTGTGATTGGGTTACCTCACTCAGGATGATATACTCCAGATACATCCATTTGCTTAAGAATTTCATAAATTCATTGTTTTTAATAGCTGCATAGTACTCCATTGTGCAAGTGTACCACATTTTCTGTATCCATTCCTCTGTTGAGGGACATCTGGGTTCTTTCCAGCTTCTGGCTATTATAAATAAGGCTGCTATGAACATAGTGGAGCATGTGTCCTTATTACATGTTGGAACATCTTCTGTGTATATGCCCAGCAGTGGTATTGCTGGGTCCTCAGGTAGTACTATATCCAATTTTCTGAGGAACTGCCAAACTGATTTCCAGGGGGGTTGTACCAGCTAGCAGCAAGCATTCTTTTTTGTTTGTTTGTTTGTTTTTTTTTTGGTTTTTTTGTTGTTTTGTTTTGGGTTTTTTTTGAGACAGGGTTTCTCTGTATAACCCAGACTGAGCAGGGTATATTATTTCATATAGAAATATACATTGAAGGCCTGGATCAGTAGCTCAGCAGTTAAGGGCACAGACTATTCTTCCAAAGGTCATGAATTCAAATGCTAGCAGCTTTTGTAACTGGGCTGAAGAGATGGCTGAGCTGTTTAGAGCATTGACTGTCGTCCTGAGTTCAATGCCCAGCAACCACATGGTAGTTCACAACCATATGTAATGGGATCTGATGCTCTCTTCTAGTGTGTCTGAAGACAGCTATAGTGTATTCATATAAATTAAATAAATATATATATATTAAATAAATACACATTGATATGCACATATGAAAATAACTATAGCTAATTAAAAAGAGGTTATAAATTTGAAAGAGTGCAAGAAAGGGCAAATGGGAGAGTTTAGAAGAGAAAAAGGGAAGGAGAAAATGATATAATTACATTTTAATCAGAAAAATAAGAAAAATAACTGAAATATAATATATAATTAAAAACAATAAATTAGTATTATGGCTTATAAAAATCTGTCAACAAATCTCAAAAACTTTACTTTCACAGATACATCAAAAGTAGTTGTGATATTAATATGCAATAAACACATAGGTAAATATTGTTTAACACCATATGGAGAAAACATTCTTGGGATGGGTTGTCTGTGTAGTAATCACCTACTCAATAAGAAGTCTATATGAGTTCTTTATGGTTACCCAACTCATCTGTGTGCCTCCTTCCATTCTTACAGCAGCAGAGTCCCTGGCATTCCCATTTATCACTTAAGCCACTCCACTTTCCCTGCCAAAGTCCTTCTGTCCTTAGATGTAGCATTGTGGGAACTACCACAAAGATCTCCCCTCCCGTGGTCTCACATTTGTCAGAGTAAATCTTACTTTTGCAGCATGGAAAAAAAAATAGAAGCTCTGGGTACTCAGCCTATTTTTCTCAATCACAACAATTGTATTCTCAAGCTCTTTTTCCATGCAAAACCACTTTACCCTTTAATCATACTGTGATTACTTCATGAATCAATACATGTCTATTGGGTCATGTATTTTACTAAAAGGTAAAACTTTTGTATCCTCTCTCCTGGAAGTTATTTTTAGCATCACATAAACATCAAGGAGTACAGTACTTCACTACCACTAAGAACTAACTTGAAGGTCACTCGTGTTGTGACCCAAGATAAATCAGATGGGAATTTTAACAGCTCCACAGCCTTTTCCTAACTCCTTAAATCCTCATCTCTGCAATCATAATGCTTAACCTAGTCTTCTCTCTGGATTATACTCAGCCTCGCTATCTCTCTGCTTCTTTTTATATTTGTTTGTCTCCTGGAAATTTCCCATTTCATTCTTCTAATTACCAATTGTCATGGATTCTATGTGGTTTTTAATTCCTACTATTTCTTTTGCTTTAGGTTTACTCCTTGCAATAGTGTTTCCACTCTGAAAATGTACTATATATTACCTATTTATCTTATATCACATTTACCCTGCACTTTGGTTGAATGTCCTTGACGTTTTCATTACATCATAGTTTTATTTTTATCAGCAAGACTTATTATGTGGAAATGAATATATACAATGATTTACAGACAAAACATTGCATATCCCTCTTAGCTAGTTTAACTAATAATGTCTCACTAGATAATGAGAGGTTTGACAAAAATAGTCCATTAAATGAATAAATACATATGGTATTAATATTTATCATGAATAAATATGGGTAATTAATGGAAAAGAGATATTCTATATTGACTGAAAATGAAATATACAAATTTATTTATAATAATTGATGATAAGCACCAGAATAACTCCATACTTTTATATTTAACATTATTTTATTAATCCTTTCAGAATCTAATGGAATGGATTTTAAAAACCCACCCCACTCCATAGTCCCTCCCATAGCCACCCTGCTATCCTCCTATTCAACTTTGGGATTTTTCTTTACTTTCCATAGAAAACTCTGAACTTTTAGCAAATATAGCAGTGATAATTTGCTATAAATTCTTAACCAAAAGTAAAATTGGTTTAGTGAAAAAATAGAGAAAAAATATTAAGAAAAACAGATGATTAGACTTCTGTGATGGGCTCTGTCTTCTTTTAGTTTTCTTATTGTTTTGGAGGTGAGGAGGGTTATGCTATTCTTATTGGAAATCAAAGGAATTCATGTAAAGCTTCTTGAGGGTTATCATCTGATTTGCCACTGTTTTAATATTGAATATAATTTGACATAATTGCCACAATCTTTGTATTTTTCATTCATTAAAATACTGTCTGAGCTACTGTCTGGGCATTTACCTCTTATTTTGTGAGAATATTAAACAGTGTTCTGATGTACAAAAGCAAATAAGGTCATTGAAATGTAATGGCATACCACCACTTTTTTTCTTTTTTATTGTTTTTTTTATTTTAATTTTTTATTTTTATTTTGGTTTGGTTTTTTGAGACAGGGTTTCTCTGTATAGCCCTGGCTGTCCTGGAACTCACTTTGTAGACCAGGCTGGCCTCGAACTCAAATCCGCCTGCCTCTGCCTCCCAAGTGCTGGGATTAAAGGCATGCGCCACCGTGCCCGGCTTTATATCACCACTTTTACAGAATGAAGCATACAAAATTCAAACATTTTTATTGTACATACTACAAAAATTACTTCTTTGTGGTTTAACATTTAAAACACATTAAGTGATTGAGCACTATTTATAAGGGGATGTCTAACAACTTAAAGTTATACTTGTCAAAGTCAAACATGAATATATCAAAGTCAAACACTCTGCAGTTGGAAGATTAGTTTGAACTCATCTATATCCCCAAACACTTATTTTTCCACCTTAATGAAAATATCCAAAATGTTTTGTCTGATGGTTTAAACTTGACACGGAAGTTTTTCTGTCTGTAGTTACCTCACTATGCCAAATCTTTCAGGCCTTGCCATTCCTATTTACTTTAATTAATGGTAATAAAATACTTCAAAGAATAAAAATGAATATGATCTCAGAGAAACTACAAAGGTCAAATGAGCAGGTGTGCCACCTGAACCTGTGGTTGTGTGTCTATATCCTTTCAAAATAACAAAAATGATATAATATGCAAGACCAGACAATAAAATCCAAATAAAATAGGACATTGGGTTTTAGGCTTTGCAGGTTTTGAATCTGTTTTGTCTTCATGATAAAAAAATGGCTATGTGAGTTGTTATAATGCTGTTGTTTCTGTTGACAGTAAGTATCAACACTTGTCAAACTCCAAAATCAGCTTATGGGAGGTGAATCTGGCACAATACAATAGCAAACATTGCAGGTGTCTACCACGTCATCTTGCCTATTCTACACATACTGTGGAAATGCAGCTAGGTAGTAGCTGAGAAGCTCAAAGCCACATTTCCCTCCTTTGTCCCATACTTCTATTTGATTGCATCTAGATCAAGCACTGTAGCTGGATCAGATACTATAATGTATTTGAAGCATCGAGATGTGTATTACTTCTGGAATTAAATGAAATCATATTTAAAATAAATGGGATACACTAAGACACAGGCTTGTGTGTGTTTATGACTGTCAGATGCTAAGCTCTTGTAGATTGTAAAGTCCTTAAAAGTATTTAACCACCAGACTTAATAATGGATGAAAAATCCTTGGGCTAAAGACACTTATAAGTACAATAGTAACTTGAGCAGAGTAAAATTTTTTAAGCTACTGAAAGGCCATAGTATATGTATTATATTAACTAGACCTCTTATTTGGTCTCAATATTAGTTTTGAGGTCTTTATGATTTCCTCCAATAGATACACTTAGAGTCTCTTATGGTTACTAATTTCACCTCGTGTGTGTGTGTGTGTGTGTGTGTGTGTGTGTGTGTGTGTGTGTGTAAAGTGTATATGTACATGTGCACAGGTACCATAGAATAGTTGGACAAGCCAGAAGACATGTCAGATATGGGTTCACACTTTCCACCTTGATTGAAATGGAATCTCTTGTTACCTGCTGTGTGCCTCAAGCTCACTGGTACATTAGCTTGACTCTGTCTCCTCTTTCACTGTAGAAGTGCTCTTGGATTTGGAGATCCAAAATCAAGCCCTCACACTTGTGTGGCAAGCATTTTACCTAATGAATTATCTTTTCTTATTGTTAATTTTCTTGTGTCCTATAGGGAAGTCTTTGATCACCCATAATCCCTGGATGCTACTGTTTTTAGTAACATATAATATGTCCTGAATCGAGTTGTACCTGATGTCATTCATCTAATTCTTAAATTCTTTTACTTCTCTGTCTTTCTCTCCATTCTTCTTTTTCTTATTTCTTCAGCTTGTTTTATTTTTGTCAAGTGAACACATACTGACTAAACCCCAGGCTATAAGGATCCCTGTAAATCAGGTATAAGAGTTTAGATTATGGTAATTAGGTATGGAAAGTAAAGTTGATTGCCATTCAAGAGGGAGTCAAATTTAAGCATAAAATTGGGCTAGTCAAGGTTATGTTCATTACATCAAAGGTTATCTTAGCAAACATATTACAGTTGAAATTTTAGCATTCATATCATGAACTTTATGCAAGTTATAGAAGTATAAAAATACTTCATAGAAAAAAACTTGAACTTATTAATAGTTATGTAAAATTCTATGCATGATTTAATTAAAAGTTGGGTAAAATATAAGTGCTGAGGCATTTGTTCCATAAAATATAAATGAGCTACAGCCAAAAGCTTCTTTCTTTCTTTCTTTTGCATTTTTTAATGACCTACATATTATAAACCAAAAATATATTTCTCTTGGTACCTGAGCCTAATGGATAACAGTTTTCTAAATTTATTTGGCATTTTACTGCTAACTTTTAATTATGACTCAAAGAGCAATCATGAAAGATTGAGAGCTATGGTAGAGTGCCTTTGGCCATACCATAAGTTCCCATAGAAAAAGTAAAACTTTGCTTTAAAAAAAAAAAGCTTAAGAAATAAGATTTTACTCAAATTCAGACAAAGGAAAGCAGAATGAATACATTAATATTTTGAATGTGACCAATGCCGCATATTCTCTGCTAGCATAGTTGCAGCCAATACCCTGACCAGTAGGGGATTAGAACATCATTTTTCAATTTCACATAAAATTCTTTTTTTTCCAATTTTTATTAGATATTTTCTTCATTTACACTTCAAATGTTATCCCAAAAGTCCCCTAAACCCTCCCCCATCCCCTTCCCTGTTTCCCTACCCACCCACTCCCACATCTTGGCCCTGGCGTTCCCCTGTACTGGGGCATATAAAGTTTGCATGACCAAGGGGCCTCTCTTCCCAATGATGGCCAACTAGGCCATCTTCTGCTATATATGCAGCTAGAGACACAAGCTCTGGGGGTACTAGTTAGTTCATATTGTTCTTCCACCTATAGGGTTGGAGATCCCTTCAGCTCTGTGGGTACTTTCTCTAGCTCTCCCTTGGGAGCCCTGTGGCCCATCTAATAGCTGACTGTGAGCATCCACTTCTGTGCTTGCCAGGCACACATGCCGAGATTTAAGGTTTACCCTAACATTCCCTTGGAAATAGCTTATATCAATATCATAATTAAGATATTAGATCTATCATGCACCAGAGAGATTTATGTAAGAGACAAAGGCTGCATTCTGAACATTTTCCCAAATGGTAGATTTCTCTGAAAATACTGAGGCCCAAGCAATGTGTTTTAGCCTGAGAACACCTGGCTAAATGAGTTTGAAATTCATAGGTTTATGTATGTGCATCGAGATCTATCCCATATCCATGCACTTTCTCAATCTTTGGCCAGTAAAATAGCCTTTGTTTAGAACTTCAGTCGATCTTCTAGGAGTGGCTGTTATTCATACTTTAGTCCTCACTGATCTTCTGACTTCTTTTTTATTTTATTTTTTTCTGAGACAGTGTTTCTCTGTGTAGCCCTGGCTGTCCTGGAACTCACTCTGTAGACCAGGCTGACCTCGAACTCAGAAATCTGCCTGCCTCTGCCTCTGCCTCTGCCTCTGCCTCTGCCTCTGCCTCTGCCTCTGCCTCTGCCTCTGCCTCTGCCTCTGCCTCTGCCTCTGCCTCTGCCTCTGCCTCTGCCTCTGCCTCTGCCTCTGCCTCTGCCTCTGCCTCTGCCTCTGCCTCTGCCTCTGCCTCTGCCTCTGCCTCCGGAGTGCTGGGATTAAAGGCATGCACCACCACGCCCGGCTCTGACTTATTCTTGACTTACTGGATCTTAAATCAAACTAATGCTTTGTAAGGTCAAAAGTTTGAGTAGTTCTGATGACTTTCAGAGGCAAAAAATGATACCAAAATTGACTCAGGTATAAATGACTTAATTTTAATGCTTAAATCTGCTCAATGATAATTTCATACATCCAATGCATTCTGTTTATTCTAATCTCTTCCTCAAATTACCCTCCCACACCTTCTAGCACTTTATTCTGTAATTTGTTTTTTTGTTTGTTTTGTGACACTCTGATTTTATTCCAGTTTACTCTTGTGTCCACAGGTAGATCCTGAAGCCTACTGGCTCATCATTTGACTCATAATTGAAGACAATCTGTATCATAGAATCCATCATTGCCACATAGTTCAGCATGAAGGATGCCCTAATTTTCATTGATGGGGTCGTGACAAATACCCAGATAAAAAGCACCACGGTGGATGAAAGTGTCTATCTGGATTACACTTCTTAATTACAACCCATCAAGTCCATCATTTGGGGGAATTCAAAGCAGGGTCTCAAGTAGTATGAAATGTCATGCCTACAGTCAAGATCAAAGAGAGAATAAATACATCTTTGCTTGCATGCTCTCAGCCTGATTTTTGCTCTTTTTTATTGTTCAGAATATACTGGGTAGGGAACGGTGCTGCCCAAAATAGGCTGGGTTTTCCTACATCAACTAATAATGAAGATGGGGGGGGTGCAAAAAGGGACTGAAGCCCGAGGACCAGCAGAAAGAATGGAAACAGGCAACCTCGGTAGGTAGGAAGTTGGAGAGACCCTTTAAAATGTACCAGAGACCTGGGAGGAGAAAGAAACTCAAGAATCTATAGGAGGGACCTTAGAGAAAATGCCCTACATTGCCCACCCTCTCAGAAAGACAGGACATCAAATGAAGGATGGCTTGCCATCCCAAAGTCAAAACTCTGACGCATAATCGTTCCTGTCTGAAAGAGGTGCAAGGATGGAATTGGAGAGGAACCTGAAGTAAAGAAGGTACAGCGACAGGCCCAAATTAGGACCCAGCTCAAGGGGAGGGCCCCAGGCCTGACACTATTACTGAGGCTAAGTAGCACCTATAAAATGGGACCTATCATGACTACCCTATGAAAGATCCAACAAGCAGCTGAAAGAGTCAGATGCAGATATTTGTACCCAATCAATGGATAGAAGCTGCTGATCCCTGTGGGTGAATTAGGGAAAAGCTGGAAGACGCTGAGGAGGATAGTGACCCTGTAGGAGAACCAGCAGTCTCAATTAACCTGGATCCCCAAGATCTCTCGAACACTGAGCTACCGATCAGGCAGCATACGCCAGCTGTTATGACACACCCCAACACATATACAGGTAGGACTGACTTCTGGGTCTAGATTTAGTCAGAGAACATGCACCTAACCCTCAAAAGACTGGAGGCCCCAAGGAGTTTAGAGGTCTGGTGGGTTGGGGGGTGTGGGGCATGGGGACATCCACGTGGAGACAAACAAGCAGGGAGGAGGTATGGGTTGTGGACCAGTCAGAGGGTGGACCAGGAGGGGAATAAAATCTGGAGTTTGAGAGAGAGAAAGAGAGAGAGAGAGAGAGAGAGAGAGAGAGAGAGAGAGAGAGAGAGAGAGAGAGAGAGAGAGGAAGGAGGAAGGGGGAAGGAAGGAAGGGAGGAAGGAAGGAAGGAAGGAAGGAAGGAAGGAAGGAAGGAAGGAAGGAAGGAAGGAAGGAAGGAAGGACAATTCCCATAGATGTTCCCACAAACTAACCTGATTTAAACACTTCTTCATTAACATTCTCTTCCCAGATGATTTGGAGTTGTTAACATAAGTGATGACAGAGGCTCCATGATATTCTTCTCAATTGAAGATTCGCTGTTGACACAGCAAGTTTAGTGCACATCCAATGTAGTCAACTACAGCTACTGTGAAATCTTGTTTGCAATGGCTATCTAATACCCTCTTTTTTCCCACAATTTCCCTTGTAACATAGCTGAAATAGTGTAAATGTCTTGTTTAGATTGAGCATAAAACAATCATTATTTCAAAAACATAAGGCTGAGAAGCATGGATATATCAGCAAACATCTCCAACAGCACCATCTGAACTCATTTTCTCTCTGAGTCATAGATTTCCTCCATTTTGGAGCCATTTGTTCAGCCCATTATCACACACAGCAGCAAGGACTAGCAAGGTTTTATGTTATTCTCTCAGTTTCAGTAAGGATGAAGAGGTTTTTTACTTTCTTAGCAGATCCAAAGCATTTAAACATTTAATTTCACTGCACTGTATGAATTGAGTCATTTTTCTCATTCCTGTGTGGTCAGAAGGGAAAACACCTTGTTTGTCCAGGGATGAGTAATATACTCCTGTTTAGAGCCAGATGATTGATTGATAATGAATGATTCCAAAATTAAAAACATTATTCTATTTATTCTATCACCACCATCATCATCACCAATTAAGAGAAGAACAGGTAAGTGGGGAAGGGACAAGTAGATCACAACAAAGCAAGTGCCCTTTATGTATTTTTGTAGTAATATTAGGGAAGCCTAAGTACCCTGTGATCAAACCATTACTTTTCAGCCTGATCTGTCAGAAATTGCAGCAGTTGCAAAGATCACAAATTGCAATAACTTGCAAAGCTCTGTATCATACACAACCTTTTCTTTAGACTGCATCTCTAAGGATCTGTGATGATTAATCAAGATCAAAGTAGTATTGCTAAGGGGAAATGATGATGGTATAGCCAATCCCAAAAGAGACATTTCTAGTTTAAACAGTTCAAATAATCAGAGTGTAATTTTCCCAAATTCAAAGAGCCTATCCATCAATTGAGAGTTGAAGCCAAACTCTTCCTGGGAGAGTAACTGCAGGAAAGAAATTGATTATGTTGAGTTTCACATTAATGTTGATTACTATTCTTTGATGTGCTTCAGAATTTTCTTTAGAAAAATGTGATCAACTTGTGGCAAAGAGCTCTTCATATCCATCTCTAATTAAGCTTGTCGTTATTGGCCATATACAGACTCATTAGAAAAATTTTTGTTATTTGAATGTGTGTCATTTGACTTCAAACACAGATTTACTCTTACTTAAAAAAATATTTTAGAAGTTCAAGCATACTTTGGGAGCAATGGCTGTTCTTCAGTAGAATAAAGTACAATAAAATGAGTGGTTTATATCAATATTAGGTATAGAAGGTGCTATATGTATAAACCTGTTAGCATCAAGGGACTTAATTTTCTTATCCATGGTTGCACTTTGAATTTACAATAAATCATAGAATTAAAAAAAATATTGATCCACAAATACACCATAAAATGAAAAACAAAGTAGACATGAAAGGTTGATGTAATTTAATACTAATTTAGTGGGCATGTTCAATGTGACTTTTAGAAAATATTAAAACAGTATTGTATATTCAATGAGAAACAAAGAAACAGATAAACTATACCGATCACCATCTCAGGATCAGTGGCTTGAACCTACAGGCATATTGTAGAGTCTGCTCTTGTTTTCCCAAGAAAATCCTCATATGTGTGAGAAGTAAGCTTCTGGCTACATATTAGAGACCTGGAACTCAGACATTTTCAATTCATTACTACAGAGTTGTGCATAGGTTGATTAAATTCCCTACTTCATTTTCATTTTCAGCATCAGTCATAAGCCTTACAAGAAACATGCCTAGCCCCTGATAACTGGCAGACACTTTTGGAGCTTTATGATGCAAGATTCCATCCTCTTCTTACCACCAAGTTTTCACTACCATTTTTATTTCTTATGTCTATAAATAAAGATGCATGCTGTATCTGGTTTATATCTTTTGCATTTCTGAAAGTTCACTAAAGTGCTTTCCAAGGAAAAATAATGTTGTCCTTGAATTCACAGAGATCCACTTATCTCTTCCTCTCCATCACTGAGATAAAAGTTGTATACTATGATATCCAGGCCTAATAAAACACTAAATAAAACATAGATGCAAATTTTATCATCTACCCATCACATAAAACAACATATCCACAAATACCCCTTCCATTTAAGTTTCTATTTCAAATAAACATGTTTGACTATTTGGGGGATATGTATTTGGGGAGGTGAAAAACATGAAACTATCTTCCATAATTTTGTGGTGGGAGACTTAAAAAACTATCTCTTGCTCCCCAGAAACCAAAATGCTCCAGAAAGCCTGAAAATAGCTGCTTTTCTGTACAGGCATTACAACAAGGGCTCATCAATGCAGTAGGCAGTATCTTTAATAAGCCAAACACACACATACACATATCCACTGACCAATTGGTGCTATTGTTGAGAATTCTGTTCTGAAGCATCAGCATCCTTTTATCATCACATACTCACATATTTTCTCTTCTTCTCTTTGCCCCTTCCCATTCTTCCTCCAAATAACTGAAAAGATGCATCCCATATTTATTTTTATATTTTATTAGATATTTTCTTCATTTATATTTCAAATGGTATCCCGAAACTCCCCTGTACCTTCCTCCCACCCTGCTCTCCAACCTACCACTCCCAATTCCTGGCCCTGGCTTTCCACTGTACTGGAGCATATGTTCTTCACAAGACCAAGGACCTCTCCTCCCATTGATGGCCACTTTGGCCATCCTCTGCTACATATGCAAACAGAGACACAGCTCTGGGGGGGCGGGTACTGGTTAGTTCATATTGTTGTTCCTCCTATAGGGTTGTAGACCCCTTTAGCTCCTTGGGTGCTTTCTCTAGCTCCTTCATTTGGGGCACTGTATTCCACACAATAGATGACTATGAGCATCCACTTCTGTATTTGCCAGGCACTGGCATAGCTTCACAAGAGATGCATTCCATATTTGACATGCGCTTTCTCCGCAGTTTTGAAAGCTCATTAAAGACTCATTTAACTTCTGCTTTCATTTTACAATCACCAAGTCATGGTGTAAAGTCATTGAACTGGGGGTCATATTTTAAAATATTTCAAAGCAATTACAGAAAAACCCAGTAAGGTTTCCATTTTCCCATGCATTTGCCTTCCCTCCTCCTGGTGGACATTCTAAGAAACTCTACATGAAGAAGTGATCCCATGGGAAAAGTATGAAGTATTTGATTGATAGGTCTACCACAACTTTACATAATACAGAAGTATAGTTCCATAGATGAAATCAGAGTGTGTTTGGTTTGTATATTTGTTTTAAGCAGAAAAAAATGATCTAATGGATGATGGTATAAAAGTAGTTGCTGCATTTTGGAATTGTTTGACATAGATCATCAGTAAACCCCAAATATGCCATGCTTGAAATGTTAAATGTGACACTAATTATATTAAAATAAATATATTTTGAGTTAATCAAAAATAATTGTATTTTCATGACTTCAAATCCTCTACAGCCATATGATAGTATGTATATATGTGTATATATATATATTGCATTTTGAATTAGTGCAGGCAAGTGTGTATGAAAAAACTCAACACAGTTAACTGAACTCATTTATAAGGTGCTTGAAATTTGTAAATGGCCATTTTCATTATCTTACCTTTTACTTAGACTTTACCAAAAGGGGCAAAACATAGGAGGATTATTACTTGTGAAATGTAAGATGACAGGTGCAATCATTTTCATAGTTGTCTAGAGGAAATTTTTATAATGATAGCATCATCTATTTTAATGATTTCCATGGCCTAGAAAAAAATAACATACCTATTTTCCCAGGGGTACCATGAGTTGAAGAAGCCTTTATTTTCACATCTGTTATTCAGGTTATTTTCAGCCTTAAACTAACAAGCAGTTTGGAGATTGCTAAAATATTTGGAACGTAGTCATTTTTGCCATTAAAAAATTTTGGTAGATATTATGCCCAGTCCCCATTTCACTATAGTTTATTTTTATCCGTGAGTCCAATTAACTGGAGAGTGGTCCATGCTAAGTGACTTAAAGGTAAAATGTATTTTCCCAACATCTATTTTAATGCCAAGAAAGACATGTTTATGCAATAACAGTATAAGATAGATATACGAATAATCCTAACAGGTTATGCTCACAGTCAGCTATTAGATGGAACACAGGGTTACCAATGGAGGATCTATAGAAAGTACCCAAGGAGCTGAAGAGGACTCCAACCCTATAGGTGGAAGAACAATATGAACTAACTAGTACCCCCAGAGCTCATGTCTCTAGCTGTGTATGTAGCAGAAGATGGCCTAGTTGGCCATCAATGAGAAGAGAGGCCCCTTGGTCATGCAAACTTTATATGCCCCAGTACAGGGGAATGCCAGGGCCAAGATGTGGGAGTGGGTGGGTAGGGGAGCAGGGCGGGATATGGGGGAGGGTATAGGGGACTTTCTGGATAGCATTTGAAATGTAAATGAAGAAAATATCTAATAAAAATTGGAAAAAAATTTTAAAAAGAGATAGTTTTTGGCTCACTTTTTCTTTTAAATAGTAACAGAAAGGAAGAAGAAATCAGAGTTGAAAATAATTTATATAAGAGGTGTGACTAGGTCAATATGCTACCAGTTTAAAAACTTTTGTATAATTAATTAAACTCTAAAGTTAGTGTTCTATATATTTAAAATACTTCACATAAAATATCTGGGCACCAGCATGAGGGAATGCTAGAGCAGTGAGGCAGGAGTGGGTGGGTGAGTGGGAGAGCACCCTCATAGAGGCAAGAGGGAATGGGAATAGGAATGGGAATGGGAATGGGAATGGGAATGGGAATGGGAATGGGAATGGGAATGGGAATGGGAATGGGATGGGAGTCTTAGGGAGGGGAAACCTGGAAAGGGGCAATGTTTGAAATGTAAATAAATATAATAACCAATAAAGAATGTTTAAAAAAAAATCCAAAAAAAAATATATCTGGGCACAATAGGGCTTTAGCAAGCAAGCATATAGGGTACCTAATTAAATTTGTATTCCAGGTAAATTCTTTTTTTTTTTTTTCCTCTCTTTATTAGATATTTTCTTCATTTACATTTCACATGTTATCCAGAAATTTTCCCTTACCCTCCCGCGTCCCCGCCCTGCTCCCCTACCCACCCCCTCCCACGTGATGGCCCTGGCATAATGAAAAGGTATTACCTTTGTCTTAGAAAGCAAATTTTATCTAGACATTTTATAGCATATTTGGCAACCCTACACATTATAGTACCCAGTACCAAAAGTCAGAAAGAATGGCCTGAGGGCTCCTTGACAAAGAACAAATTACTGTGTAGAATATAGAGGTAAGAAGGCAAAGATAGAAGCTGAAAGAGACATGGTTATTACATAATAGCACTATATAAAACTCAGAAGGATGCATTGCTAATATTTGTGTGTACCATTTCTCCCTTATGTAAATAGTTAAACCTATAGCAGTTTTTTTTTTTTTTTTGGTTTACAAATTTATAAAAGGACATCCTGACTGAAACTTATCACTAATCACAATCGAAATTAACACTAAATTTTTCTATGACTCTGTTGATTAGTTAATCTTGGAGAAAATTTCAGTATTTTCTGAATTTGTTTGGGAGGTACAATGAGGTGTTTTATTGTTTTCTTTCTTGTTCATTGTGTGTGGTGGCACCCAGAATGAACCCAGGTCTTGGCAAGCTACACATGATAAAAACTTTAATACAGAATCCATCTCAGCCCCTAAAGTTTTTTTGAAGTGTTTTGGAACATTTAAGGGCTTTTAGAGCTCATCAGTACAAATCCATGATTGATGCCTTAATTTAAACAAATTTTATACCTATGACTTTAGTAACAAAATGTGTTTGGGAACTGCTGCTAGTCAGCTCAGTGATTAATCAGTGCAGTAGTATGTTTTAGGTAAACTTAAATTGAAAAAAAATAATAATCAATTTTTCTTGAATCAAATTAATCCCACAGTATACAAGGGCTTTATGAGTAGTAGGACTTCTATTAAACTTCCATGTTAGTGTTATTAACTCTGTAATTGAGATGTTTATTAAAAAGACCAAAAGGATTATCTTATGTCAGGGTATCTCTGTTCAGTACCTATTCAGAAAGGCTCATGATGATGAACTGAGATAATTCCATCTCAGGAAACTATAACTCTTCTATTATATTGTTCTCTCTCTCTCTCTCTCTCTCTCTCTCGCTCTCTCTCTCTCTCTCTCCCTTTCTCCCTCTCTCTCTTTCTCCCCTTTCTTCCTCTCTCCCTCTCTCTCCCTCCCCCCTCTTTCCTTTTCTCCCTCTCTCCCTTTCTCCCCTTTCTCCCTCTCTCCCCCCTCTCTCTTTCTCTGTCTTTCTCTCTGAGTCTGGAAGAACTTAAAGTTTTTTTTTTTTTAATTTTAGTGTTGTCAACAGTGATGCATACACTTCTAATGTGCAAATGACACTTAAATAAGATATCTTGTACCAGTCCTTTTGTGCAATAATAACTATCTAAAGTTCTTCTTTACATGTGTTATTTTTAATCACTGTGATGGTTCCTATGAGTGACATGCTTTTAAATTACTCTCCAGATACCTTTGATGAAATAAACAGCTCTAACTTGATGATAACTCAGTAAAGTAATTCTTTCCTCTTTTATCATTTCTTTGAAGTAAATAGCAGGGAAAAGACAAAGGAAATGAAAAAAATCAGGGTAGAGATTTACATAACATTTTTAAATAGAAAGGAAATAATGGTTAATCCCTCTTTTTAAGAAAATGTCTTTTGTAGCTCAGGCTAGCTCCAAAGTGAAGCTCAGGATGCTCTAGAACTTTGGGTACTTTTGACTCCACCTCTGAGTTCTTGATTTATAGGCATTTGTCACCATGAAGAATTTAAGTGTCCCTGGGAATTGAACTTAGAACCATAAACATGCTAGTCAAGAAATCTAATAAGTGAATTATACTCCCTACTCTTGTGCACATTTCTTTATTCAAATATATACTTAGTAATATGCTAATCACCTCAGACAGTTGTCTTAAGTGAGATTTGCTTCCTGAACTGGAAGTCTACAGTAGAGCTGGCTTACTAATATTTATGATCAGCTTATTGCTATTATTATGAAAAGTCCAGTTAAAATATCTCCAAAGTACACGTCACCCCTTCCTAGAATTAAGATCAAAGCACACATTGAAAGAGTTAAAGGGAGCATTTGTGCAGCTCAATCCAAAGGATGGACCCAACGACTGAGGCTGCCAGGGATCCATCCCACAATCAGTCACCAAACATAGACACTATAGCATATGCCAGCAAGATGGTGCTGAAAGGGCCCGGATATAGCGGTCTCGGGGGAAAATATACCAATGCCTGGCAAACAT
>LR750048.1:542819-582099 GCA_902729485.2 Mus minutoides
AAGCTTAAACAAAAAACTCTCTCTAGTCCCAATTCAGCCACTTGTAATGCTGAGTTATAAAAAAAAAAGATTGAAGCAACAACTACAGGTTGATTTTTAACAGATTAATATAAACATTTACAAGTGAAAGATATGGAATATTTTATGATATGTGGGCCACAGGCTAACCACTACTAGATAGACAGACAGCAGACAGAACATAGATTAATAGATAGGTAGATAGATAGATAGATAGATAGATAGATAGATAGATAGATAGATAGATAGATAGATTCCTGATAGGCAGATAGATATACATAATAGATTTTTACCAATATAAAAGCAATTGTTTGGTTGTCGGCTTAGAAATTAGGAAAACTGACTCCATGTAGGATTCTTCCTGTAAGTTTCCTTCATAGTTTCCTGAAACCTGAACTTGCTGAAGTTGATGTTTGTCTCTTGTTAGTTACAGTATCTCAGAAACATGGGCTCTACCCAGCTGCTTCTGGGTATTGTTAATTCCTCTATATTCCTCATGATTTCACGACTAGAGTTTAAGAGGAGACTGTTGACAATTTCATCTATGCTTATTTTTTTTCTGTTTCTTCTTTTTGTCAGATTGTCTTTGATATATTCCACACTTCTGCTGTCATATGACATCATCATTAACAATATGAGCCATAAGTTAGTTCTTCTTGGTGAACTAACTCCCTAATCATAATACTGTTTCATTTGTCTTCCATTGGTTTGCTTATTAGAGGCAGGAGCTCATCCTCTAGTACAAGATTATTGCTATTATTTTGACAATGATTTGTCACACTTCCATAATTGTGATCTTTATAACCACTTTGTCCTCAAATTTTCTCATGAGAGAAAAATTAAATGCTATGCAGTTCATGGAAGCCTGAGCATTACAGCTATTTTCCTGCCTCAGCCTCTAGACTATAGAGTGGGGGATTACAAACATAAGCAAGCAAGCCTGACTTTTCACATTAGCTTCAACAAAATATTATTAATATAACCTCAAAATACCTCTACATAAGATGAAATAGTCTGCAAATAAGCAAAATTACAAAAATTACCCATGTTCTTTGTCCCTACTTGTATAAACCCACTCATGTTATTAAGATCCCTTCCCAGAAGAGTGAGTTTGTCACTGTACAAGAGCCTTAATTGGCCTCAGCATTGAATGTGTTCATTCATAGTTTGAATTCCATTCATCACAAATTTGCATATTTTAAGCATGACCAGAGGTTGTACTGTATGTACACTAAGTTAACATCATCTACATTAGTCTTTGTGGTATCTCCATCCATGCCTTTCTACCTTTGAACCCCTAGTCAACTGTCCCTCTACTTCGTCCTGTGATTTATCCAATATGTTGCCTTTCAGAATATCTAGTAACACACATTTAAGTCTTCTCTGTGCTTTACATGTCACTAGAACTCATTGATTTTTACCACCAAATGTATCCCCTTTCATGGTCATACCATATTGCATTTATTCTTTCACTTACTGAAGAATGTTTTGGATGCTTATATGATGGAGACTTCATAAAACTATAAACTTCCCAGGACAAATTTTCATTTGAATCTAAGTTTCTATTTCAGGTTTGACTTGGTTAGTAGCTACTAGGCATCCTTCTTTTCTATTTTCTCTTTAGTTATTTGAAGTTTGTTTTTCTGTTCTATTCGATTTTTCTGTTTTCTTTCCAGTGTATATTTTTCTATACTTTTCCGAGTTCCTACTCTAGGGATTATAATATCTATATTAAGTTGATAGTATGTAGGGGCTAAATATTACTATTTCTTGTCTACTATGGAAATTGTAGAGAATGTTTTTTTATTTTTATTTCATTAGATATTTTCTTAATTTACATTTCAAATGCTATCCTGGAAGTTCCCTATACCCTCCCCTTGCCCTGCTCCCCTACCCACCCACTCCCACTTCTTGGCCCTGGCATTCCCCTGTATTGGGGCATATAAAGTTTGCAATACCAAGGGGCCTCTCTTCCCAATGATGGCTGACTAGGCCATCTGCTACATATGCAACTAGAGACATGAACTCTGGGGGTTCTGGTTAGTTCATATTGTTGTTCCTCTTATAGGGTTGCAGACTCCTTCAGCTCCTGGGGTACTTTCTCTACCTTCTCCATTGGGGGCCCTGTGTTCTATCATAGAGATGACTGTGAGCATCCACTTCTGCATTTGTCAGGCACTGGCATAGCCTCATATGAGACAGTTTTATCAGGGTCCTTTCAGCAAACTCTTGCTGTCATATGCAATAGTGTCTGGGTTTGGTGACTGATTATGGGATGGATCCCCGGGTTGGGTAGTCTCTGGATAGTCCATCCTTTCGTCTTAGCTCCAAACTTTTCTCTGTAACTCCTTTCATGGATACTTTGTTCCCTATTCTAAGGAGTAATGAAGTATCCACATGCTGATCTTCCTTCTTCTTCTTGATTTTCTTGTGTTTTGCAAATTGTATCTTGGTTATTCTAAGATTCTGTGCCTATATCTGCTTATCAGTGAGTGCATACTCTGGAAGTCAGTCTGGCGGTTCCTCAGAAAATTGAACATAGTACTACCTGAAGATCCAGCAATACCTCTCTTAGGCATACACCCAGAAGATGTTTCAACTGCTAATAAGAACACATGGTCCACTATGTTCATAGCAGCCTTATTTATAATAGCCAGAAGCTTGAAAGAACCCAGATGTCCCTCAATAGAGGAATGGATACAGAAAATGTGGTACATTTACACAATGGAGTACTATTCTGCTATTAAAAAATGAATTTATGAAATTCTTGGGCAAATGGGTGTATCTGGAGGATATCATCCTTAGTGAGAATGTTTTTGAGAATGTTTTTCACGCCTTAGTCTCATAATATTCTCATAAGAATAACATTTATATACTTTTAAAAGAGCAAATAAATTATAATCAAATTCTACAAGTAGGAAAGGATAGAAACTATTTCTATGCTACTTCAGAAAGTACTGTACTTCAGAATTATTCAGGTATCCAAACTACTGACTGATTGGCCACATGTTTGGAATACAACCATACTCTCAGAGTGACTCATGGAAATCAGAAGAGTTTTTTACTTATAAGTTATCTATGACGCATATAAATCAGAGCAAATAAATAAAAGACACATTAATAAGGTCTAAGAGAGGATTTTGATTCTTTCTCCCCATGCAAGTAAGAAAGTCATCCCCAGTTCCCAAGATTCACTGTGCTTTATCATACAATATCATTGAAAGTTTGTTTCATAGGCATGCTTGATTGAGTGACACATCATATGATTAATTTCTACATTTAAGAGTACTCCCCTACCTTTGGTGAGGCCAATTCAAGGTTGTTTTATAACAAAATGATCTTCCTGGTATTGCCTATCATAATTCTGAAACTATCTAAGGATCTGTGCTATGTTCCCTCATTGGTGGTAATGAATACCTAAGACACCCCTAATACACAAGAAATTGTAGTGGGAGTTTGCGAACTGAATTTGAGATAAAAGGGCAATGACGGACAAATTATAAATCAATATTTTCATTTTGTTTCCACTATTAAATGCATTATAGAATTACCAGGAGAATAAAAATAATCTGTGTTTAACCAATATTCTCCATTTTGTGTCTTTTTTGCTATTGATAGCTTGAGGTATTTGATTTTTTCTTCTGGACACCACTTTATTCATATCTGAATACTATCCTCCATTGATGTAGCATAGCACATTAACTGGAAACAGGTTATCTGTTTTTCTTAAGCTAAAAGATCTTCATTTTACTGTCAGTTGCTAAAGATATCTTTAGCTAGATCATTCCAGTTCTACCCAGCTCTTTACTGCTCATATATTCCTATACTTCCAGTTTGACCCTGGGTCTTAGAATATATGACACATGAATTCTCATTCTCTCTAATACTCTGAGTAGTATCTAGTCCATATATACAGTTTGGAGTGGGTAGAGAATGCCATAGAAACATATCATGGGTCTCTTGCCAAGTACCTACCCTTTTTAAGCTCCTGCAGTCATTTCCATTTCCTTAGACATGCTATATGGTCTATTGTTCCCTTGATAAAAAACAAAGATTCCATTCATCTTGTTCTTCTAAATTTGCCAAGTGATATCACATCTCTGACCAAAGAGTAGAGGACAAAGGGTAAAATCATCAATGGACAAACTCTGTCTTAGGATTCAGAGCATAACCTGCCCCTCCCACAAGTCTGTGCTGTGTGTGGACCCCTGACATCTGCAGTTGTTACCTAAAGCACATACTCACTTGAAGTCTGGATTGTGGGTAAACAGACTAGACAGAGATAAGATAATATGTTTCTACATTCTTAACGAATGCTAGAAGTGTCTTTCCTAACACTGATTGAGCTGAAAATGGGGAATTTACCTGGACCTTTGTCTCCTTCTACTTCATAGTACTGCATTCTAGTGCACTTACTTAAGCCAGACAATTCCAACTGAGAGAAGATACCAATTGAAATCCTTGTAGGGTCCATGGTCATTGGTAGTCTATATTTATCCTACCTTCCTGATTTTCCTTCCCTGGATCTTCAAATGAGTATTCTATGCATTCTGTCCACAGCTATACTTAATGGGACATGGATTGTAATATAGCTTTTTCCATTTCATTCAGATCCTGAGCCTGGACTTCTTGAAAACAGAGTAGACATCATGTGACAGATCCTAAGCTAAGCGATTTATAAAGATGATCTCTTTATCTCTGATAACAGACTGCTGGGGTTGGTGCAGTTGTATATTTGAAGAAACTGAGAATTCAAGACGTTACATATCTTTCTCATAGTAAAGCTGCTACTGAGAAGTCTCCATGCTCAAGTGCTTAGGACAGTTGGGTGATAGAGCATAAAGCAGATTCTTCAGAGGACCTCAGCTTGAAAACTGAGAATAGGAAGGGAAATTGGTATGAAAGCTCTTTGCAGAAAAAAATCTGAATTATGTAATAATGCTGACACCAAATTTCTTCTTTCATCATTTTGTTTTACTCTGGTCTGCCTGCCAAAGTCTTCCCAAGGTCAGAGCTAGCATTTTCTTTGCAATCAGAAATGTGCTTGTAAAGCTTCTTAAAGCTCTAGGAACCTAGGGGGTTAGAGAACAAACCTTTGGTACAAACTTCAAAAATTGCACAGTAGAATGCAGAAAAATAACAGACATTTTAGTAATCCTCTGGCTTTATCCAATGATAGCTTAGTTTTTTGTAATGGCTGCATAATGATCTTCAAGGAAGGTTATTGGCATTTTTAGCAACTGGGGTTTTATTCCAGCATTTTCTTTCCATATTACACATAAAACATTTAAAAACATGCATTTTTTTTTTTTTTACTGTTAACAGAAAAAATATCCTCTGGAATAGTATTAAATTGTATGAAATGCCTTCAAACAAAATTTTCATTATGCAAAAGCCTGAGGGAAGGTCCCATATTAATGGTTAACATAAATTGTAAGATAATTACACCTTGACTTGGGACTTAGTTATATTTTATCATTGATTTCCTTTTAAAATATGAAGTTTTGTACAGTGTTTGTGGTGTTGTTTTTATAATTTTAAAGCCAATACAAGATTTATGTGTTGACAGAATGTCTACTTGTCATGCCACATCTACAAGTATCTACAGCAGATTCTCACTGGGTTTTCACCCAGTTCTTTGTATGTCATTCTGTCCCCACTTTATTTTACTTAAAAAAATCATTTTTATGAGTGTGGTTAGTGTGTGTGTGTGTGTGTGTGTGTGTGTGTGTGTGTGTGTGTGTGATTTATTGCCATTAATTTAAAGGTCTGGATTTTCATACAATGGGAAATGGATACTTTTACAACAGACAATCATGCAATATGGTGAACTGTGGGATATACTATAGTCATTTTAAGAAGTCACAGATTTTGAGTGCCCAAGTGCTGATCATTGGAAGATTTTGTTTCCTTTGATTTCTATTACAGAAATATCAGTAAATGATAATACATCACTACAGATTCCAGGAAGTAAACTATCATTCAAAATTATTAGATTAGTTGCATAGTTTCAAGTATCTCGATGACAAATCAATTTTAGCCCTGGTAAGCTACAGAGAGTTGACTTAGTCTTTTGGCTATTCTATAATTTTAGAGTGACTATGAAACCTAGTATTCCATGATTTCCCCTCAGCAAGATTATTTAAGTTGATGTGTGTGGCTTGGCAGTAGTGGCTGCAGTGCTGACCCTATCAAGAGCTGGTTCTCACATGCCTCATGGATATTCATTTACTTATCTCACAGATGATAAGCCATCCTTCCTGGATAAGCTGGGCTATTTCATTAATTACATGGCAGAATTTGTTACAGAAACCAATTTCAAGTTTTATCTTATAGGCAAATCTCATGAATGTCAAAGAATCAAAAGAGAGGTTTAAAGACATCTGTTCAATGGTAATCTCCGAAGACTTTATGTCATCGATGAAATCAATAGGGAGGACCACAGTTGGTAGCTGACTTCCAGAAATGCTCACTCATGAGATTTCCCTGGAAGTTCTTGCTTGCTCTACACATGTATCATTGTTTGAGAGCCAGTACTCCAGCCTTAGAGGTTTGCTTATGGAATAGTTGCTTCTTGGAACAGTCACACTCATTCCTACAGGACTCTTACTACTCTATCTTCTGCCTCATGACATACAGGCACAGCCTGCTTATTATTTTATAATGAGAATATCAAATAGTATACTAAATTCCTTTTCCTCAATATCAGAAGCTCTGCTAATGTTAATGTTTTATAAATGCCTAAACTACATTTTAACAACACAATGTTTGGAAAGACAATTATAAACCAATCTCTAAACTTTTTCTATTAGCTATTGTATGTGTGACTCCAGAAGCTGTGGCATTTAGAGAAGTCAAAGTAGCCTGTGGCTCTGCTGTGCCCATAGGCATGCCATCCTTTGATCAGGACAGTCCCCACCTGAATTTTTGAGTTATTTAGGTTTCCAGTCTGGCTTTGGATATGTGAATTTATAACAAATATTCTAAGAATGTAGGGGTCATGGAAACAGCTCAAATGGTTTGGCTTTATGTTTTTCTCTCCCTGGAAAACGAATAATGATATTTTTGATTTCTTGTCTAATACTAGAAGCTGTTGAGGGGCATTGGTTAGTTGATACATCCAAGTTAGTATCAGATAAAAATTATTCAATATACTTGAAATTTGTTTTTCCTTCTGTGAATATGCCTTCAGAAATGAGAACTGTCAATTTTTGGCATGGTTAAGGTATCCTGGCATTCAGGAGACAAAGAATACAACAACGTCACACTATGTACAAACATCACACAAGAGATTTATTAGGCAGTTAAAACCCAGGAGGCTGGTTGCCTCGCTTAGGAGAGAATCATCAGAGAACTGGATAGAACAAGTTTTTATATGGGTTTGGGGAGGGCAGATTACCAGAGAAGCCTGGAAATGGGGAGATTGATGGCCTGATCTTGGGATTTTTTTCTTGGGCGTCGGGCTTGACCACTCTTCAGTCTTGGGCCTTATAACATTGTTATAGTCATTAAAAGCCAGCCCTTATGGCTGTTAGGGAAGTCTGGGGAATTTCCCTAGTGGCTAAAACTCCCCTACTCTCATTACTCAAGGTTTTATAAAAATTTACAGTTATACAAAGTTTACAGAAGGAATATCTGAGCAAAGTTTCCCTGTCAATTGAACTGGTATGAATAGCCAACAGTTCCATTAGTTTAACTGTCAGTTAAAACGAGGTATATTAACAATTTTTCAATCAACACTATAATGTTTATAATTTACATTATTTGATCGAATTGTCTGTTTCATTCTTTTGTTTTTATAATAAACTGACTTCAGTTATATGTGGGACTAATTATTCTTTTAGAAAAAAAATACCAGTAAACATGTTTAAACTTGTCTGCAATATAATTTTTCAATTTACTTAGATGACTAACATCCTAGACACACACACACAAACGCACACACACACTCCTATCACTGAATTAGTTTTCTGGGATAAACGTGGCCATAGATAATGGTGCAGTATACATTCTATGAAAGCTAACAGGGTGAGACTATGTGAAGACTTATGAATGGAAGTAGACTGCCACAGATCAATTTAGAAGTTCTAACATATCACAAAAATAGTCAAGAATAAATGAATCATATTAATCTCATAAAACACTATGTGTCTGATATTGTGGGATTCTAGGTTTGATGTCTGAAATTAATTTCACAGGGACAACCTTTATTCTCCCAAAGATGGTTCTAGTCTCACAACAGAATAGAACATTCAAGGTTCTTCAAGTGATCTTTTCAAGCAATTAAACAGAACATACATAGTCATTATGTTCTCAAAGTTTGTGAGAGATGTATATGCTAACTCCAGTATTTTCTTTCTTCCATTTTCTTTCTCATTTTCATTAAATATTATCAGTATTACCTTATGATAATCACCTTTTAGCAACACTAGTTTTCCACTCACCACCTATTTCCCATGCCACTCTGACTTGTACTGATGCATATTGCAACCCATGTAAGGTTTGTATTTTGACAGAAATCAATAGGAAAAATCCACTGGATAATCTATTTATCTCATTTACCAGGTCTAAAACCTTTACCATCATTCACCAGTACTTTGGATATTGGATTTTTTTTTCTCTAGATTCAAAGATTTCTGTGGAAACTGAGATACGGTCAGATAGGCAGGCGAGTAAAGACTTTGATCAAGGCCTCTTGTGGTCCAAGTTGTACCTTGGGTGCAGTAGGCAGTAGCTTTGAATTAATATAGATAGATATAGATAGGGATAGATATGACACTGCTGGATTCATTCTGCTGTACCCCATGCTGATTGTCATATTAAAGGGCCCTCCTGATTAAAAGCTGTAGACATAGCACAGCATCTTACTGTAATATTGCCTTTGTACACACATAAGCGTCATCTTGGTGCTTTGTTCTTGTAGTGTCACTGAACAAGAAACTACCAGCTCTATAAAGCAACAGTGACTGACTAAAGCCCGAGGAGAATGATACTGGGAAATGGGTCAAAGTGTAAAGAACAGCCTTGGGTTGAAAGAAAGCACTTCATAATGATGCTGACACTGGCCCAGAGGCTCTGGGAAAGAACAGAAGCGTGACCTTCATGATTCACTGGGCATGCTGGCACCTGTCTTGACATATTCTGAATAGATGCCCTGGAGTAGTATGAACCCTAAACCTAACTTACAACAGTAACAGGAATTGGAAGGCTCCACCTTGGAAACCTCTGCTGGGTGACCATTTCTCTGTAGCTTTATTGGTTAAATGGCAAACCACTTAATTTCTAACTTGCTGATTGCAATTATACTCACTGCTGTCTGTTGCTTATTTTTTTTCCTTCCAATCCTCCAGAGGTTCTCCAATCCGACTAGCTCCTGCACTGTCTGGTTTTCTCCCTAACAGTGTATGTGTGTGTGTGTGTGTGTGTGTGTGTGTGTGATAGAGAGATACAGACAGAAACAGAAAGACAGACAGATAGAGAGAAAAAGATAGAGAAACCTGGTATGCAATGAAATGTAGTCTTGTTAAAAAAAAAAAAAAAAAAAAAAGACAAACTTCTTGATAGTCTTCACAGCACTCCCTGTCAATTCTTTAGGCTGCTTCAAGGTGACTGCTTTTTGTGTTACATTTCTTATCTTGACATTCTGTTTCAGGAGCTGCCAGAACATTCATTTTATTTTCAATATGAATGCAAAAATCTCACAAGCTTCTACAGGACCATTGAAGCTTACTAATTAGATTCGTTAAATAGTACTCAAAAGCAAAAAGAATATGTCCTTTATTGTTCTTTTTTTTTTCTTCTGTGACTTCCTTTCCACGTTGCTTTATTTAAAAAATTGCTATGTTTAATAACACTTCTTGTTAAAACATTGGATCAAAAGTGTAAGTTAAATAAATTTTCTTTCATTACGACATTGTTAATGTCAATTCTTGACCTGCTAGTATTCTGGGGGTTAGGGATTCATGGAGTAGTCAAAAATAAGATTGACATGATATCTAATTTTGGAGCTGCAAATGTGCTAGGAAAAATGGCATAGAAAAAAATTTGAAGGTTTTATGAGATTGTTTTAAACAAGACAAAGTTATCTCTATTGCTATATAACAGTTTAATAAATGGAATGGATAAGACTCATTTTTTATTCTTAAATTGAAAATTTCTGAGTATTAACACATACATAGATTTAGACAGTGACATACTCAGTGGGCAGGTGTGCAGAACAATGTTAGGATCATACAGAAGTCCCTTTTCTCTTCTTTTGTTGATAAAAGTCAACTTCAGCTTATATCAGTCTGTCAGTCTTCTCTCTCTCTCTCTCTCTCTCTATATATATATATATATATATATATATATATATATATATATATATATATATACTATTGTTATATCTATCTTTATCTATCATGCACCATTTAGATTTAGTATTGGCTTCTTTCAATTAGGTCTTGATTATTTTGAAGTTATCGCCCATATTGCACACACTTATTGTCTTTTCTTTTATTATTGAGAAGCATTCTGGAATAACTGAATGAGAATTTACCTGTTTACTCACTAAATATCATTTGTGTTCTTTCTAGTCTGCAATCATGATGAACAAAGTAGGCAAAATTCATGTTGAGGTTTGTGAATGTGAAGTCACACATGCGCTACCAATTCTATAAGGCCAATTAGCTGATAAGAACTTTCTGATTCTGGAGACCTGGAAAGTTATATACAGTTCTGAAGGCTATACTTAGCTATTTAAGTAAACATTCACTGACCCCTTTTTTTGACCTAACATACATGTAAATTATAAGGTAAATCCTATAAGGTAGGACCATTACTTCCTACGAATCCAAAAGCTAAAAATATCACCAGAAAACATGTGAGGCATAGGCAGAGATTTCTGTGCTTTGCGGTAAGTTGCCTACCTAATGTCATTTGAAAGAGCTTTGATTTGTGACTACCATTTTTTCTGTTCATACAACAAGTTTGTAAGACTGTTATTATACTGAAACTTGGTTTTTAGAGTGACCTGAATACATGAGCTCTGGCTATGATCACTCATGTTTCTCTCTAGAATTAATTTCCCCTTACTGCCTTTGAGAAGAGAGCTATTTTTGCATCAGAAGTGATAATGGATCACAAGTTTCCAATAAGTCTAACCTTACTGTAATTGACTGGACATCTAATTTTCATTTTAGCATATAAGGTTTTTAAAAATTCTACTCTATCATAACAAGTGAAAACCTGAAGAAGCAGAAAAATCAAAAGTGCTTCTTAGATCTGTCAGAAAAGTGAGGTTGTGAGACAAATAGCCTACAATCAGCAGTATGGACAAATAGGAGGAACCAGAAATGAATGGAACATCGATTCTGGAGAAGACTTCTGCAAGGGAGCTCGCAAGACGGGAACATTAACTGTGACTCGCTGATGAAAGCTTAGTGGAGATGATCTAAGAGAAAACTGCAGAGAATCAGTCACAGGGATACTCTGACACTTGGTGAGTTTCCTTCACTGCAATGTTTTTACAGTAATTACCAGAAACCCCCTCTTTTTCTGGCAAAAAAAGGCATTAAAAGGGTAAGAGAGGAGTCCATATTTAACTAGGTTTATTCTAAACAGAAGCTAGTTAGCCATTCTTGGGCCAGCTGAAATATAATCAGAGGCTAACTACTCTGGAAGATGATAATTCCGTTCCTCTGAAGCAGCCCTATATCACTAACAGAAATGTGAACACTGACAGTGGGAGCATTGATAGTCCATGGACATTAATAAACAGGTCTTTTTCTCCATTCAACAACTTTACGTCTTCAGCACAATCTTGAGCTACTGTGTATCTTCCTTTGACTCTTAATATCACATTCATCTTATAACACAGAATTTATAGGTCATAAAGATAAGAAAAATAGTTTTGAGAAATTTAACAAGTTATCAAAATTATCACAAATGGGAAGGGCATTAGAATTATATATTCAGATTTTAAAAACAAGCTATTATTTATATTCCATGAGCTTCAGGGGGAAAAGAGGCAACATCTAAAAAAAAGTGGAATGTATAAAAATATATGGAAATACTAACAGAGAGTAAAATAGAAATGATACTGATAAAATGGTACTAGGGAAAAAATGGCATTACTACACTGGACACATCAAGGATATCACTGTCTTGGCTAATTTTATGTCAACATGACACAAGCCAAGTCATATGAGAGGAGAGAAACCCAATTGAGAAAATGCATCCTTAAGAATGGGCTGTAGGTAAGCCTATATGGTATTTTCTTAGTGACTGATGTGGGTAGGCCTATTCCATTGTGGGTAAGGCTGCATCTGGGTAGATGATCCTGGGTTCTATAAGAAATCAAGTTAGGAAATCCATAAGGAGCAAGGCAGTAAGAAGCACTCCCCATGGATTCTGCATCAACACCAGGCTATGATTCCTTCATTGTCTGAAGCCTTGCTCTAAATTTCTTCAATGATAAAATGTGATATGGAATTGTAAGCAAAATAAACCCTTTTCTGTAGGCTTAAACTTACTTTTAGTATGTGTTGTTAAATGCTTTAACCTCCCTTCTAACTCATCACCCACCAAAATTAATAGAAAAGAGGTTACTGGGATGTGAGTGGAGTGGACTCGTTTAGAAATAGTTCTTTGTCTTCCGTCAGTCTTTGCTGCAGGGGAAGACTCCTAGTTGGTCTGCTTCTATCAAGACACTATATTCTGATCCAACCTAGAGGACCCTCTGTACTCAGAGCAGTTGAGGATCCACTGCACTCAGAGCAGTTGAGTGGTTAAGGACACTCAGGGACCAACTAAGGGGAGTTGGACAACAGCTTGACTGCTCCACTGAAGACCCAACAGTCTGAAGGCCTCCCAGGAGATCTACTGCAGCCAGAGCAACTCCAACACAAGGAAGACACCTGCACCAAAGAAAGGGCAAGATATTAAGCGTCTCACAACAAAGCCAAAAGCAGAGAGCCACAACACATAAAGCCACCTACAAAAACAAATATTTAAGGAACCAGCAGTCATCACTCTTTAATATGTCTCAATATTAATGAATGCAACTCACCTATAAAAAGACCTAAGATAACAGACTGGGTACACAAACAATATCCAGCATTTTGCTGAATACAAGAAACACACTTCAAAAACAAAAATAGACAATATCTTAGAGTAAAAAGATGGAAAAGGGTTGTCCAAGCAAATGATTTCAGGAAACAAGCAGGAATTGCCATCCTAATATCTAATAAAATAGACTTTCAACAAAAAAGTTATCAAGCGTGATGAAGAACGACACTTCATATTCATCAAGGGCAAAATCAACTAAGAGAAAGTCTCAATTCTGAACATTTATGCCCCAAATGCAAGAGCAACCAAATTCATAAAAGAAGCTTTACTAAAACTCAAAACACTCATTGAAACCCATACAACAATAGTGGGAGATTTCAACACCCCACTCTCACCAATGAACAGGTCATTGAACCAGAAACTAAACAGAGACAAGGTGAAACTAAGAGAGGTCATGAACCAAATGAATTTCACAAGTATCTACAGAACATTTCACCCTAAACCAAAATAATACACCTTCTTCTTAGCACCTCATGGTACCTTCTCCAAGTCGACTACATAATTGGGCACAAAACAACCCTCAACCAATACAAGAAGATAGAAAGAATACCATGCATCCTATCAGACCACCATGGCCTAAGGCTGGTCTTTAATAGCAGCAAAAACTACAGAAAGATCACATACACATGAAAACTAAACAAATCTTTATTAAATGATAACTTAGTCAGGAAAGAAATTAAAGACTTACTGGAGTTTAATGAAAATGGTAACACATTATACCCAAACTTATGGGACAAAATGAAAGCAGTGATAGGGGGAAAGTACACAGCACTAAGTGCCCTGGTAAAGAAACTGGAGAGATCTTACACTAAAAACTTAAGCACACCTGAGAGCTCTAGAACAAAAAGAAGCACACTCACCCAAGAGGAGTAGAAGGCAAAAAATAGTCAAACTCAGGGCTGAAATCAACCAAATTGAAACAAAGAAAGCAATACAAAGAATCAACAAAACCAAAAGCTGGTTCTTTGAGAGAATCAGCAAGATAGACTAAACTCCTCGACTAACTAAAGGGCTAAGAGGCAGTATCCAAATGAACAAAATCAGAAATGAAAAGGGAGAAATAACAACAGAAAATGAGGAAATTTTTTTAAATCTTCAGATCCTACTATAAAAGGTTATACTGAACAAAACTGGAAAACCTAGATGAAATGGATGGTTTTCTAGATAGATGACACATACCAAATTTAAATCAAGAGTAGGTAAACTATCTAAACAGGTTCATAAATCACAAGGAAATAGAAGTCATTAAAAACCAACCAATCAGCCGGGTGGTGGTGGTGTACTCCTTTATTCCCAGCACTTGGGAGGCAGAGGCAGGCAGAATTCTGAGTTTGAGGCCAGCCTGGTCTACAAAGTGAGTTCCAGGTCAGCCAGGGCTATACAGAGAAACCCTGTCTCTCTCAAAAAACCAAAAAAAAAAAAAAAAAAAAAAAAAAGGCCAGGGCCACATGGATTTAGTGCAGATTTTTACCAGACCTTTAAAGAAGACCTGATACCAATTTTCCTCAAACTATTCCATAAAATAGAAACAGAAGGAATATTACCTAGCTCATTCTATGCAGCCACAATTACTCTGATACCTAAAGTACATAAGGACCCTCCCCCCGCCAAAAAAAAAACTTCAGACCAGTCTCGCTTATGAATATCAATGCAAAAACACTCAAAAACTCTTGCAAATAGATTCCAAGAACACATCAAAACCATCATTCACCATGATCAAGTAGGCTTCTTCCCAGGGATGCAAGGTTGGTTTAATGTATGAAAATCCATTAATGTAATTCACTATGTAAACAAACTCAAAGAAAAAAAAAAAAAAAACCTCATGATCATCTCCTTAGATGCAGAAAAAGCATTTGACATAATACAATACCCCTTCATGTAAAATTATTGGAAAGAACAGGAATTCAAGGCCCATACATAAACATAATAAAAGCAATTTACTTCAAACCAACATCCAATATCAAATTAAATGGAGACGTACTTGAAGCAATCCCACTAAAATCCTGCACAAGGCCAGGATGCCCACTATCCCCATATCTATCAATATAGTACTAGAAGTATTAGCTAGAACAATAAGAAACAAAAAGAGATTAAGAGGATACAAAATGGTAAAGAAGAAATAAAGTTATCACTATTTGCAGATGATATGATAGTATACATAATCACCCCAAAAATTCTACCAGAGAACTTCTCCAGCTGATAAACAACTTCAGCAAAGTGGCCAGATATAAAATTAACTCAAATAAATAAGTATCCTTGCTTTATACAAATGATAATCAGGATGAAAAAGAAATGAGGGAAATAACTTCCTTCACAACAACCACAAATAATATAAAATATCTTGTCTTGGGGCAACCATAACCAAACAAGTAAAAGACCTGTATGAAAATAACTTCAAGTCTCTCAATAAAGAAATTGAAGATGATCTCAGAAAATGGAGAGATCTCCCTTGCTCATGGATTGGCAGAATTAATTTAGTAAAAATGGCCATTCTACCAAAGGCTATCTATAGATTCAATGCACTCCCCATCAAAATTCCAACACAATTCTTCAAAAAACGAAAGATCAATTTTCAAATTCATCTGGAAAGGCAAAAAACCCAGAATAGCAAAAACAATTATTTTTCTTATTGTTATTATTTTATTAGATATTTTCTTTATTTACATTTCAAATATTATCCCCTTTCCTATTTTCCCCTATCCCCTCCTCCCTCCCCCAATTCCCCAAACCCCCCACTTCCATTCCTGGTCCTGGCATTCCCCTATACTGGGGCATAGAACATTCACAGGACCAAGGGCCTCTCCTCCCATTGATGACCGACTAGGCCATCTGCTACAAATATAGCTAGAGCCACAAGTTCCACCATGTGTTTTCTTTGATTGGTGGCATAGTTCCAAGAAGCTCTGAGGCTATTGGTTAGTTCATATTGATGTTTCTTCTATGGGGCTTAAGTCCCCTTCAGCTCCCTGGGTATTTCTCTGGCTCCTTCATTGGGGACCTTATGCTCCATCCAATGGATGACTATGAGCATCCACTTCTGTATTTGCCAGGCACTGGCAGAGCCTCGAACAAGACAGCTATGTCAGGCTCCTGTCAGCAGGCTCTTGTTGGCATCTGCCTAGTGTCTGGGTTTGGTGGTTGTTTATGGGGTGGATCCCCAAGTGGGGCAGTCTCTGGATGGTCATTCCTTCAGGCTCTGCTCCAAACTTTGTCTCTGTAACTCCATCCATGGGTATTTTGTTCCCCATTCTAAGAAGGAACAAAGTATCCACACTTTGGTCTTCCTTCTTCTTGAGTTTCATGTGTTAGCAAAAACAATTCTTAACAGCAAAAGAAGAGCTGGGGGGAATCACCATCCCTGACCTCAAGCTTTACTACAGAACAATAGTGATTAAAACTGCATGGTATTGGTACAGAGACAGACACACATTGATCAATGGAATAGAATTGAAGAACCAGAAATAAAATTACACATTTATAGTCACTTGATCTTTGACAAAGATGCCAAAATTATACAATGGAAAAAAGAAAGCATCTTCAATAAATGGTGCTGGTCTAACTGGCTGTCTGTATGTAGAAGAATGAAAATAGAAATAGGCCCATATTTGTTACCCTGTACAAAGCTCAATTCCAAGTGGATTGAAGACTTCAACATAAAACCAAATATACTGAATCTAATAGAAGTGAAAGTGAGAAAGAGCCTTGAATTCATTGACACCGTGGGAAATTTCCCAAACAAAACTCCAATGGCTCATTCTCTAAGATGAAGAACTGATAAATGGGACCTCATGAAACTGGAAAGCTTTTATAAGGCAAATGACATAGTCAATAAGACAAATCAGCAACCTACAGATTGGGAAAACAATCTTCACTAATCCCACATTCAATAGAGGGCTAATATCCAAAATACATACAGAACTTAAAAAGCTAATCACCAAAAAACAAAACAAACAAACAAACAAAAAAACAAACAACAACAACAAAAAAATCTAAAACTGCAGTATAGAACTAAACTGAGAATTCCCAATTAAGGAATCTCGAATGGCTGAGAAGGACCTAAAGAAATGTTCAAAGTCCTTAGTGATCAGAGAAATACAAATCAAAACGACCCTGAGCTTCTACCTTATACCAATCAGAATGGTTAAGATCAAACCCTCAAGTGACATCACATGTTGGAGAGGAAGTGGAAAAAGAGGAACACTCCTCCATTGCTGGTGGGATTGCAAACTGGAAATTAGTCTGGAAGTTCCCCCCCCCCCGAAAATCTTTTGGATGTATGCCCAGGAGTGGTATAGCTGGGTCCTCAGTTAATACTATGTCCAATTTTCGGAGGAGCCACCAGACTGATTTCCAGAGTATTTGTACCAGCTTGCAATCCCACTAACAATTGAGGAGTATTCCTCTTTCTCCACTTCCTTGTCAGCATACACTGCCACCTGATGTTTTGATCTTAGCCATTCTGACTGGTGTGAGGTAGAATCTCAGGGTTGTTTTGATTTGCATTTCCTTGATGACTAAGGATGTTGAACATTTCTTTAGGTGCTTCTCAGCCACTCAGTATTCCTCAGTTGAGAATACTTTGTTTAGCTCCGTACCCCAATTTTCTAAAGAAGCTTTATGGATGGCTATGATGCCTGTGCAACATCACTAGTGAGTAATGAAATGCAAATGAAATCCACAAGACCAAGATAACATATACACCTATCATTGTTCCTGTAATGAAAATCATAGACAATAGCATATGCTGGCTTCAGAGGAAGGGACTGGAAATCTACTATTAGGAAAACAGAGCAGTTTCATCCCTCAGGAATTCCAAAATTTAATATTTGTCACCTCTGTCCTTCTGTTTGAATGTTTTGTGAGAAATTGGATGTAATTTCTATCTTCCTTTCTCTGTAGACTTGGTGTTTTTTCAAGGCTTTTTCATTTTTATTATTGGAAAATTATGTATATGACCAGCCTTATATTTCTGTACCTTTTTTTCCCTTCCCCTCCCCACTGCTGTTTTTCTTTTGTTCATTTTTCAGGGTCTAAGAATTTGTCACTAGATAGTTCATGGCTCCAGATAAGAACCTAATACTATTATTCAGCTAAAGAAAGAACATGAAAATGATTCCTAATGGCATACTGCTATATCTGTAAATCAGTGAATCACACAACTTTCAGTAGATTAAGTAGATATCTATTTACATAGAGATGATCAGATGATCAACATACAGAGAATAATATACAGTCAACCCTTCAGGTTACGTGCATATCATATGTATCAATATGATTCTCTTATCTTCCTACAAGAGGGGGAAGTAAAATTTTAAATGCCATGAGTGGTGGATAACTTGAAGTGACAGTGTGCTTCAGACAACAGGGCTGTAGCACTTATAAACTTATAATTGTGACAGCTTGTTCAAGATATACACAAGCTCAAGATAGACAAAATCTCTTCATGAAGAGAGCAAGACGTGCATAATAAGTTATATTAGGAAGATAATACACTTATAGTTTTGTCATCTTATAAATGGTTCACATCACTTCTTAAACCAGAAAATATTTGTTTTACAACAAATTTTAGAGGCTTTCAGGCAATATTTCTTCCTTGTAGGAAAAGAGAAATCTAAATATTTTCCTATCATTATGAGACTACAAGATAACAGGCTTTTTGTGTTATTCTATACATTTCTATAGAATACCTGTTCTCTCTTTTCTCTTTTAAATAAACTTTTATTCACTTCACATACTGATCACAGCTACCATCTTCTCTTCTCCAAGTCCCATCCTTACTAGTCCCTTCCATGAGTGCCCCTTCTCCTCAGAGATGTGAAAGCCCATCTTGGGTACTACTCCACTCTCTAACTACTATTCACAGCAGCACTAGGCACATCATCTCTTGCTGAGACCAAAACTGGCAGTCCAGTGATGGGAACAGGATACAATGGCAGGGAACAGAGAACAGAGTCCAAGACAGGCCCTACTCCATTTATTAGGGGACCCACATGAAGAACAAACTGTATATTTGCTACATATGTGAAGAGGGTCTAGATCTAGCCCTTGCATACTCCCTGGTTGTTGGCTTAGTTTCTGTGATCCCCCATTTTCCAAGGTTAGTTGACACAATAACTCTTCTCGTGGTGTCCTTGATCCCTGCAGATTGGTTAATTCTACCCCCTACTCTTTCACAAGATTCCCCAAGTTCTGCCTGATGTTTGACTGCAAGTCACTGCATCTGCTTCCGTGTCACATCCAGCAGTTTTGCTAGGTTCCTTTTTCCAAGCTAGTAAGGTGTCATTAAAAGTCTCAGGGGTTGGCTCTCTCACATAGGAAGGGTCTCAAGTTGGGGCAGTCATTGGTTGTTCCCTCAGTTTCCGTCCCATTTTTATTTCTGCACATCTTGTAGGCAAGACAAATTTTGGGTTGAAGATTTTGTGGGTGGATTGATACCTCCATCCTACTCTGGAAGTCCTACCTGGCTACAGGAGGTGATGACTTCAGTTTCTATATCCCCCTCTGGTAAGAAACCCAACAAGGATCATCTCCTGCTCCCTATATTTGCCATATCCTCCCCATTCCCAAGCATATATCATCCTGAGTAGGGTAATACCGAGACAGAAAGACATGTATAGTATGCACTCACTTATAAGAAGGCATTAGCCATAAAGAGCACGATAACCACACTACAATCCACAGACCCAAAGAAACTGGGTAGTAAGAAGGACCCAAGGGAGGTGGACTGTCATAGGAGGTGGACTGAGAGAGGAAACTGAGTAGGAGAGGGGGAAGGAGGAGAACTAGCCTGATGATCAGGTGTGGGAAGAAAGGGAATGTGAGGGTGCTGGAAGTGAAAATGGAAATCAGGGGGTCATTTCTGGTACTCATTTCTATAAATATCTTTATGTCATATCGTCTAGAATAATGTTTATATTAATTTACATTTAGGTCCATCAAATATCCCTCCACAAATTTTGTCATTACAATCAGTCTATTTAGTATTTATTCATTGTTTATTATATATTCTACTTTTAAATGTTCACTTAATAGATAACTTTATTAGCATATATGTCAATCTTTTCATTCATTGTAATAATTATCCTTATTTAATGATATATGATTTTCATCATTAGCTGCATGAAAATCTGTACTTGACCATTCTAACTTATTTATGGCAGGTAGCACTTCCAAATCTCCTTTTCCCTAGAAATTGATAAAGATGTACCTGTTTCCTCTGTACATTTACTAAGTTATGTTATTTCTAGCACATTTTGAAATAGAGATTTTATTTCTCAAGATTTTTTAAATCATTTGGGAGAAATTGTTAATAGATAATTACCATTGCTCAATTAGCCTTCAAAATCTGTTATAATTTAACTGGGATATGGTTTCAGTATCTACTCTTTGTTTTGTTGTTTGTGTGTTTGTTTGTTTGTTTGTTTATGTTTTGGGAGCATCAGTGTGAAAGGGTGATCTCAAACACAAGCTCCCTTACTATGCTCAATCTTTCCTATAGCTTAGTGAAAGGCTGAATACCTCTAACCTGTACTTTAGATAGAACAAAGGCTTGACCTTTTCTGGCCTCACCAGATACTTGGTTGAACTTGTTTCTTGGGAAGTTTTTGCTGTGGGATTCAATGATATTTCATCTTTTGGGATCTATAAGTATATTTTCTTTGTCATTTCTCTTGTTTAATTGTCACTTTTCTACTCTGGTTTTAAAGCTGGCCCCTTTCTTATCTAAATCCATCTGCCTAAAGTGAAACCCCCCGTCCCTTAGCTGCTTGGAAGATTGCCTACATATATGTCAGTCATCAAAGCTTTGGTAAGAGTACCTTCTACAGTAACAGCCACATATCATTTCATCAGACACTCTGTTGTATATAACCTCTGCAACATCACTGTCTTTTAGAGCTTTAATAGCTACATTTTAAAGTCACAGCAGTGGGTATCACCTGAACTTGTATCCTTTTTCAAACAAATCAGTAAATTTGAACATTATTATTAACTCTACCCTCCAGGATTGAGGTGTGACAAGTTTTAACCTCCAGGGCAAGCAGAATTGGGAAAGAAAAATAATTTAAAAGGCACACACCTGTTTCTGCTGCTTTAAATGTCAGCTCCCAAGTTCTCTGACCACAAAGACAGGCTTCCAGGATAGCAGTTGTTATTGTTGTTGTTGTTGTTGTTGTTGTTGTTGCTGCTGCTGCTGTTGTTATTGCCCCTTTAGGCTGCTCTTAGTACAAGAAGGCTGAGGGGAACTGGAGTGGGGTACAAAGAAAGGAGCTGATGCACATTGACCATCATTGTTCAAATTTTAATTCTTAATTGAAAGTAACCTTTACCCATTTCCCAAGTCCCTGAATGTTGTGTTATGGAACCAACTGAGTGTTTTCAGGGGTAATAAGTGGAAGAAACAGGATATTGACCAATTTTTGCCACAGCACAGCCCTGTTTTATTATTTCTTGAAAAAGAAATCATATTCATCATATTCATTTATTTTTTTCTATTCCTCAGAATGTCTGAATCTGTGATACCTCTGTTACTATTATCAATGTATCTATTTATCAAAACTTAATTTTTGTCTTGTAGACCCTTTCTAAAATTACAAATAGTATTTGAAATAACTTTACTTTTTATTCCCTGTAAGTTTCAGATGTTTTTACTAGAACTCAGCATCACTACCTCTTTTATTTACTCTAATCATGCTCTTTCTCACCTTGCCTGACACTTCATATTGTAACTATCATACCTCTAGAATTATATATGTGTTCTTTTTGGGGGTGGTTAATACTATTTTCAATAATATGTAAGCCCACCAGAAATATAATGGCTCAAATACAGTTAGTTATGCCACACCTTTATATTTTGCCTGCTCTAATCTGTTGATGTCCCTTAAGTTATCAGTAGCTAATATGGTAAATGGCTTGACAATTATGTGTGTCAATTGGTGATTATCTCCTAATCTTATAATATATGTTGGTAATTCCCCAATGTTTAGATCCTTAAATAGATATTATTATAAAACAAGCAACCACAAAAAGCACTTCTGGGGCTTCCACATCTAACTGCTCACCCTTAAGAGGAATGTCCTGAAGATCAGTGCTTTAGCGAATGAAATATTCTGTCAAGTTGAGTTCGTTGCTGTCTGTGACTTTTCTTTTTTATCATATTTGATGTTTTATCTAAATGAAATGAAAGCTCACTAGGACTAGCTACAATCAAAAGCTAATATGTCACAACTTGAATGCCAAACATTTTTTTATGTCATAAGTGGTGGCTAAGCCACTTTGACTCCAACAGGTCCCAAACTTCAAGCCACCCACCCAGGAAATCTTTGAATTCCCAACTAAAAGACATACACACATGCTTAATTTTGAAATGCTATGACTATGTAATATGCTGGGCAGTCCAAGTCTTCCTATCAGCTATCATAGGTTTCCCTCTGGTGCTCCGGATTCAACACCCTCTAAATCTATGATTTATCTTTGCTACTGTATTTCTTCCGGGTGCCCCCTATTCTTTGCTGCCTAAGATGTTTCTGGGTAGCCCTTCCATGATGCACATGCATTCCTTCTCACCCACATTTCAGATGAGTTTCCTTGTGCGGCTCTAAGTCTGATCTATCTCCTTCTGAAACCTGGTGATTCTCCTCCTCTTTCTCCATTCCTAGCCCATGCAAATCTCAAGGTCCTGCTGTGTCTCCCTTTGTCCAGACATTGGCCCCTGGAATTTTATTTATTGATCAAAAACAAGTTGAGGACAAGGACCTTCAGAGTTTGGACACACAGATTTATAATTAATTCAAAATATTAGAACCAATCTCCTACATATAAGCATGGTTGTTCTTGCCTCTCAAGAGATCCAAGTCTCAGATAAAGGGTAAAAGACTCAAAATGGGGCATTTCATTGTTGGATTTCAAAAGTAAGGAACCAATTCTGTTATTTTCCAAGCACAAATGTCATCATCCTGTGTAGAAAATTTCTTGGTCTTAATTTTAGTCACCCATTTTTCTTTTGTCTGTGAATCTTCCAGAGATAGAGAAGTGTTGCTAGTTTTCAACTCAGAGAACATCCCCTAATAGTTTTAAATTTCAGGGAGCTGCAGGAGGCTGGTGTCAGTGTAGAGTTTTATTAAGGCTAGAGCATATGTAAATTGTTATGCAGCAGATGTGTGTATATATATGAGGGTGTTATACAAGGATCAATTCTTCAGAATATTTCTACAATTTCTTTCAAGGAGTAAAAAAAAGTAAATTAAAAAACAAAATCACAAAGTCTAAATTATTATAGCATGCTTCCAAATCAGGCAGCCTAGTTTACTTTTTCAATATTTCAGGGTGACTGTAGTTGAAAAATTATACTGAGAAATGTTTACTTGACTGTTATTTTTTCTCTCCATTACAGTTTGGTATCAGTCTTATCTACTTTGAACTGTTCAAGGTTTACAAACAAAGAAACACCTTTTGTTGTGGCTTTATATATGACTAAGAATTTAAAAATGTTTAGGACCATCACACACACTTGAACACACATTCAGTCACCACATAAATAAATGCAATCCACCTCCACATTTGCATCTATGTGTGGCTTGCAACTCTGAGGACTCTTGTCCATGACTATAAGAATCCTTGGCTGTCAAAATTGGAGTAGAAGGGATAGATGTTCCTATCATCTTGCTGATAATACCCCAGGAATGTTAACTACATAAAATGTAGTGAACACCCTTTCTCACAATGGATAATAAAACCTAAAACAGAACTAGCTGACAGATGCAATTCTGTATCCATAAACAATATTCTAATTCCTCATTATAATATTCTAGAATTATTATTCTCACCTCATGATAGTAGATTTGAATTCTCTCCATATTTCAAATTTCTTATTTGAATGATCTGTTTATTTCAAGGTCAAATGACTGTTCTATAGTTAATGTTGTGTTCTTATTTTTGTTTTCTATTGTATCCAGATTTTGAAATATCTTCTTTTTGTTTGCAATTTGCTTCACAGGCAAGTCCACATAAAATTATAGTTATTACAATCTGATTGTCTTCAAAGTGATTGTGACCACCTGAAAAGAAGTAAGAGTTTGTTTTCCTAAGCAGAAATATGTACCACCATGCCAAGAAAATTCTGTATGCAGTTCAGGGTTCATGGGCTGTATATCCCTGGATGAACCTTAGCAAATTGGGACTGGATTGATTCTTTGTGGAATGCAAATTGCAAGATTGGAGTTAGAACCACTATTGAAGAACTTGTTCAACCACTGTACAATTTCCATTTAAATGTATTTTATAACCTATGCTTTTCAGCAGGATATTGAAATGGGCATCAAATTTCAAAAGGAAAATTAATTTATTGGACCTTGTATCTTTCTTGATATGAAACTTCTGTTGTGAACACTATTTCTCCTTAGAGTTAAAAATGAATAAGCAATGTATCCAGACTGATGGCTCCCAGCTGTAAATCTCAGCATGGAAAAACAGATAGAGGGTCACTGTAACTTGAGAATAGCCTGGGCTAGGAAGTGCACACTGCCTCAGTATACATTAAGTAAATGAATAAATAAATATCACATTGTTTTCCCCAAATATAAGTAGTTTATAACCTAAGTCAAAACCAAATTTCTAGATATATAGAATTCCATAAATAGGAAAATTATATATGTTTTGATGAACATAGTCTTAGTTAATGGGAAATATAATTGAATTATACAGTTTTGGCCTAAAAAATATAGAGAAATTTTCATACTTACTTTCAATTGTAATTATGTTGTTGGGCAAGGGCTTGTTGAGTTGCATGTAAAGAAATCAACACTGTGTGTTGTAATGTAGCAGAAGGGTAGGCTTATTACCTACCCTATTGACAAAAAAGTCAAGAAATATGAGTTCACATCAGCCATCCTTCCTTACTATCCTGGAAAATTAAAATAGGAGAAAGTAGAGACTGCCTTTGGGTGTTGGATGGCTTCCATTTTCACAGGTATCAGATGTAGAAATTATTGGAATTAGGGTGAAACTGTGTTGTACTTGGGGTAATTTGTGATTGATGTCATCAATCACAAGAGTTATTTATTGTTAACCCTGGTAATACATTACCTCCAACTAGGCCTCTTAATCCTTCACAATTGATTCTTCTAACAGTGGACCAAACTCATACACATGTTCTTCTGACTAACATTCCTATTCAATCTACCATAGTTTCAAAAATGTATGAGTAATCTGCGTATTTTCTGAAAGAAAACTTACTATTATTTAGGTAGTTATTGTCTGGTCCTAGTAAATTTACATTATATCATAATTTAATCAGGTTAAGCAGACTATGAGTATACTATTCTATCCCATAATTTAACATTCATATTGCTTACTACGGATATTTGGCAAGTACCCCTCTTGCCAAACTTCACCCAAGATTGTTAATACTCAAGATTTTATAGTTGTTAGCACCAGGCTCTCTGCATATATGTTATAACCATTTGCTTGGTGTTCTTGTGAGATTCATAGCATTGGGAATGGGTGTATCTCTTACTCTTTTACCTGCTATTGAGACTCTTTCTTTTATTGGGTTGGCATGTTCAATCTTGGTTTGGGGGCTTTAGTCTTTTCTTATTGTATGTTATGTTTTTCCTGTTAGGTTGTTATCATGCCTTGAAGACCTGCTCTTTTCTGAAAAGGAAATGGAGTGTAAGGGTCCATAATTCATTGAAGACTGATACTCCAGCCTAAGATAGGATACAAAATCAAAAGGTGTTTTATTCTGCAGAAGTCCAGCATTGTGGGTGGGGGGTAGGGGTGGGCATGTCTACCAAGATGGAGGCTGCAGGTGAACTCACAGGCCCAATTTAAAGCACATTAGAGAAATTCCAAGGAGGGGTGGGTGACCTTTCTCTTAATTGGTTGGCTCAATCTCTAAGGATGTGGGGGCTTTTGGAATTGGCTAGGGCTCAGGAGACTTCAGAACCATTGCTGGGGGTTGGGGCCTGGAAACTGTTGCTGACTTGTTGCCCTTGTTTCAGGTCCTGTGACAGGGCAGTTTCTGATTCGCTGCCCAAGGTCTGGGGGTTTCCAGTAATTAACTTGCCTGGACTTGCCCAGTTCTGGGAAACAGATATCTGGGCCAATGTCCTGAAGGGCTAGTTTGAAGCCTTTCATGGTGTCAACCTGTGTGAGGTGAGTCCTCACAGGAGGGAAAGTAGGGAGAAAGGAAGTGGGGCTACTTATGACTGGGGGGAGAAGGGGGAGAGGAAGCTTTGGTTGTGACATATTACATGAGAGAAGATTTCTATTTTCAATAATAAAGAGATTTTTCAGTTGTTCCTATGAATTTGTACAAAAAATTCAAACCAGACTCAACCCAGTAAATTATATATGTGATTTATTAATTTTCTCCACAATTGCCAAATGGATAAAGTTTATATGAAAAACATATCTTTCTTGAATGCTAATGGCACTGGAGGCTGGAGAGATGATTTAATACTTAAGAGAGCATCCTGTTCTTCCAGAAAGCCTGAGACTGATTCCTAGAACCCAGATCAAGGTGCTCACAAGTGTCTGTAACTCCAGCTCCAGTACATCTTACATCCTCCTCTAGCCTCCAAGGGAAACCATAAGCAATGCACCAAGGGCACTCCGGTTGACAGCTTAACCAGATTACATAAATAAAACCATATAATTGTATGTGTTCGTATATGAAGTTAAAGTAGAATAAGGTTGCAAAGACCCAATATTAATTACTGATTTTTTAATTTAATGATTTAATTAAAGATCTGTTTGTAATTCCTATTTGACAAGCATGACTTGCTACATGGAATAGAATAATCTGGAGAAATAGATTAAAACATCTAGTCATTCCTTTATCAACCTGACAATTGCCACAGGTGCTTCTGTAAATTCCAAGTGCTTGTTACCAGCCATGTGATTTTTGACTTTAAAATGAACATGTAAACCATACCCTATATGAAACTACTGAGTCCCACAAGGCCTTATTAGGGGTGAAATGACCTGGTTCTTGCTCTTAGAACAGGGCCAAGAAGGCATGGACCTCCAAGAGTATCCATGGCTGCTGTGGTGTAAACCTTGTTTGTATATAAATGCATGTGTTTTCACATTCCTCAGAGAATTTTCCTCCCTGTTAATAGTAATGACTCCATGATAATTTGAAACAGCAGGAAGTCCAGGAGTTGAGGGTATATTTATGACTTTCACAAAATGATAAACTCTGGGACCTTCAGGACAGCCCTAAGGATGTGGAAAAGAACTCTAAAAACATAAGTTCAAAAATGTAAATTTTCTCAACAATGCAAAATAAGGGAGCAATATGCATCGTATAAGGAGCTTCACAGATCTAAAGGAACAAAGCCACCTATACTATGAGCCAATTTGTCAGAAATATTTAAAGACAGGCAGATACAATTGCAGGCAGATTCTTGAGTTCAAGATCAGCCTGGGACACAGCTGATTTAGGTCCAGCTGTGGTCATCAGAATGTTAATCTCAGGACAAGGTCCTTCCCAGCTAAAGTTATAAAGTCAGGCAGATCTCTGAATTCTTTCAAAATGTTGTTTTTTTTTGTTTTTTTTTTAAGTACTTGCTGTTCTTTTCCTAAGAGTCAAGGGGCTAAGGTCAAGGAATGCTGATTCATGGGATGGTTAACAGGGAACCTGGAATGAATAACTGAATTGATATGTACATAAATTTAAAAACGAAACAAGACAAAACAAAACAAAACTGGACTTTTGGTTTGCAAGAGACAAGCTAGCAGAAAGAGATAGCATTTCCTTTCTTTAGAATTTTTTTCTCTTATTCTTTTTAATTTAATCTTTTTTTATGTCCCAGATTCTATCTCCCTCCCATTCCACCCTTTGATGGGTTCCACATCCACAAGGATGTCCCTAACACCACACCCTAAACCCACCAGAACTCCTCATTCCCTGGCGCCTCCAGTCTCTTGAGGGTTAGGTGAATCTTCTCTGACTGAGTCCAAACCCAGCAGTACCTGGCTGTATATGTGTTAGGGGCCTCATATCAGCTGGTCTATGCTGCCTGGTTGGTGGCCCAGTGTCTGAGAGATCTTGGGGTTACAAGTTAGTTGAGACTGCAGGTCCTCCTACAGGATCACCCTTCTCCTCAGCTTCTTCCAGCTTTTCCCTAATTCAACCACAGAGGTCAGCAGCTTCTAACCATTGGTTAGGTGTAAATACCTGTGTCTGACTCAGCTGCTGGTCGGGTTTTCGAGAGGGCAGTCATGATAGGCCCCTTTTTGTGAGCAAACCATAGCCTCAGTAAGAGTGTCAGGCCTTAGGGCCTCCCCTTGAGCTGGATCCCAATTTGGGTCTATGGCTGAACCTCTTTTCCTCAGGGTCTTCTTCATTTTTGTTCCTGCGGTTCTTTCTTTCTAGCAAGAACTGAGCTGTCTGGGGATCTCTAAAGAGCAAACACAGCTCTTCAAGATTTTTTTTTCTAACAAGATTCATGATTTTAGTTGGAAAATCCTTGAAGAGAGAAAACAGCTCTTTTGAAATTTTTTATATCTCATTTAGAATTTTTTTTTCTAAGAGTATTTCTGAGAGAGCAAACACAGTTCTTTTAGACTGTTTTCAAGCAGCTATCTGGAGAAGGTTGTCTGAAAAGTGAACACAGTTCTTCGAGAATTTTTTTCTGGCTTTCTGATTTTGATCAGAAAACCCAAGAATTACATTTAGAATCTAACAGTATTATGACTTGGTCTGAACATCCAAGAATTTTTTATATCAGCATTTCTGACTTTGGTCAGAAAACCCATAAGCTATATAGAGAGCTTTCAGAATGTTTACTAGCAGAGAGAGCTGTATCAACCAGTGAGTATTTTAGAATAGCAAGAAAAGGCTGTCTATAGCTGAGCAGAACACAGACACATAGCCACACACACACACACAGAGAGAGAGAGAGAGAGAGAGAGAGAGAGAGAGAGAGAGAGAGAGAGAGAAGTCTGAACAGATGTCTCCAGCAGAGCCAAGGAATAGCTACAGAGAACTGTCTAGGGACTCATCTTGAGCAGAACACAGATTACCAGCTTGAACACACAATTTGACAGAGAGTCAAATTTGTTTTCACTGCTCCCAGATACCTCTTCTCTCAGGAACCCCAAACTAGCTGAGTCTGGTCTATGGCATAAAGCCTTCAAGGGTATCTTGACTTTGTTCTACTGGTGACATCTTCACTCTTGTACTTTCATTGGTTCCACAGTGCTTATTCCAGAAAGATTTCTGCAGCATATTTAGAGGGACCACCCCAGCCTGATCTCCCCCATCACAACCCAAGAGCAACTAGAATTCCAGGGCCTCTCAGGCTACCAAAGGTCTCTAGAATAGAGAAGAGGGGATTCTTAGAAACTTTTCCAGTGGTCAAGGAGACTGAGAGGCTCAGAAACAGAGTCTCATGGCAGAAGAAGACGAGATTAGGCTAAACAATGAGAACAGAAAAAGTTCCCTGCAGTATTGTCAGGAAGAGCTAGTGAGGGATTCATCATTGTGCAGGGGATTACATCTCAAGTCTTGATAGGATACTGAGTTGGCAATAATCTTCAATGAAAAGCATTTGAAGGGGTACTGAATACTGACATGAGTCTTTAGCAATATAGACAGACTAGGCATTTAAAATAGAAATGTGTGAGTTCTGAACAGATGGTGAATGAATCTATGAATGCTTTGAAAGATGCACAGGACCTAGTGAAGAAGGGATGGTTCCAAGTATATGGGATAAGCCCTGCCCTAACAGAAGTGCTGCCACGTGGTATTCAGTAAACACTAACCAACTTACTGTACAACATCTCATCCATGTATAAGTCACACACACATACACACACACACACACACACACACACACACACACACACACACAGCACCAATAGTGAAAGAGTTACAAATAAGTCACGAGAGATAAAACACAATGAAACTGTGTTAAGTTACAAATGAATAAGAATTTGTCTTTCACTATCTGAAATTTGAACTGAATGTGAAGGTTACTTGACATTACTGTGATCTTGTTATGTGGGTAGAATCATGTTACCCTGTTAGCTGTAGAGAATGTAGTGTTAACAACATTAGCAAGGAAACAACTTCTGTCTATCAAGGTGATCTGTGAAACAAGTATACAAACAAAACTTGGAAATCAATGTGTGCGTCTACATGTCTGTGTCTATTTCACTTTGTCTTGCAGTCACAAACACACTGTAGCTAGGTAGCACCATTTTACTAAATGGGAATAAACTGCTTTCTAAATATTCAGCTTTTTATACTCACATATTAAGGATGCTCTTATTTCTCCTCAGAGAAGCTTATTTTTGCAGAGAACAACAGTTAATGTAGAAACTCATGGAAAGTGCTGAGAATACAGACTAAAGCAATGGTCATCCCTAAAAGAAACATCTTTATTATGTATTATGAAACATCCATCAATCACCCATACACAATGATCAGTCTTAGGGAACATCACAGAAGAGGCAGGTGGATGTCAGGATACAGGAGCTGGGGAGGTCTACTCTGCAGTCATGCCTCCAGACTGGCCAGAGTGTGTTGCACTCATGATTAGAACAGCTGGGCTGCCTGTACAAAATTTGGAGATAATCAAACCAGTCAGAATTCCAGCATAAGTGGATTAGCAGCTCAAGAGGCCTATCCTTTGGATGAGGAGACATTTTTGCAGCTCATAGTTTTCTGGAGTTTTCTTCAGGAATATGACCCAGCTCCAGTAGAAGGTCCTGTGCCTGTGAGCAATACAGGAAATATTAATGGGATACATACATGCATACATACATACATACATACATACATATATACATACATAAATCTACATGTGTAAAAAAAGGCCATATTAAGTGTGTAAGTGTTTTTTAAATGTGAACTGAAAATATTGAAATCCTATATATTAAGATAATTGGTTTTATTTAGACAATTTATATTAAAATACCTTAGTCTTAGATTACCTAATACAAAACATTTTAAGTGCCTTTGTGTATATATATATATATATATATATATATATATATATATATATATATACAAGCACACTATTTTTTTTTACTCCCACTACCATAAAGCATCTAGCATTTAGTACATATTTTACAAATAATAGATTCTTAAAAACTATGTGACTGTTGGAAAAGGAGATATGCCCATTTGATTTGTTCCCTTAGAAGAAATGTGGTTGGGGCACTATGAGCAAGAGAATGCCTTCCTCCCATCTCAGAACCTGTCACAGATTGTTTATTATACAATACCTCCCTAATTTGAAGGGCATGTAATTCTCAGTCCTAAGGGATGGGCTGAGTTAAAGGTGCTAGGAACACACATATTATCTTGATTTTTGTCTCCTCACAGCCATGTAGACTGCCCCAGAAAGTCACTTTTGAGTTATGAGAGAAATTAGCTCATTAATCATCATTACACTTTCTGTTAAGTGGATGTGTTGGCTTGGAATACTTCTGCCTGAGCTGAATAGACCACAGCTTCAGGTATAGAGCCCTAGACTTCATCAGCTATACTATTGAATAATGAAATGACCAGGGAGACAGAAGTAAAAGCCATGGCAGAACAGTCAAGAAGGTGAAGTTCACAAGCCAGAGATTAGAACAACATCTGTACTGTAGAAGATTCTGGTTCTTTGAGAAGCTTAGAGCTTTGGCCTCTGTCATTTGGCTTTTGAGCCTTTTAATCATTTCCTCCAGTGTGCTCAGAAGCCTTTTGTTTTCAACCTGTAAGAACACATGCAAGATATTTTCCATTATTTCCAGTCTTTGGACATTTTAACACAACATTGTCATCTACGAAGTTCACATATGAGAGTCATATAACAGAATTACAAAAGAAAAAAAAGGGGGGGGGAACCATAATGCTTAAGTAAGTTTATAATGCTTGGTTGGATCTTATTCATAATAATCTTGTGACACATGTGATCCACACATCTCAGGTTGGATATACCTAGAACCAAACAAGAAACATTTAGCAAGCAGCCCTAAAGGAAGTTTATGAGATCTGCCTGTCACTACACATTTAAATAGTGTCACCAAATTCTCCTTGATTTAAGATTCTGCTCTTTCTCCTTTTTACTCTTCCTAAATACATGGTTTTCTAATGTTATTAATGTGACAGCAAGTAGCTACAAACATACACCACCCTCAAAGCTTTGATCTAGAAACCAGAGCATTGCTAAATCTACGCATTACAGAGGGTACTTAATACAATGGTTTCAGGATGTGGCCGTCCTATAAACTGCAGTCATTGCTAGATGAACTGAACTTCCTAATAAGTGAGGCCGGTGTGCCTGACCTAAATATGACTCTGGAGAATAAAACCCTAAAATAACAGAAGGAATACAGTCCACAGAGACTGTGGGAGGTGTCATGGAGGAGACTACAGCAGGAATTTAAATTTGAGAGGAAGTAACACTGATTCTGGCTAAGGCACATTTCTAAAACATTTAAGTTGAGGTGACATTTCCAGTTGAAAGGAAGCATAAACACGAATGTGTGCTTAGCAGATAAACATTTAAATTACTTTTGACATATAGCTAAAGGAGATAACAAAAACAAAGGAAGGCTCTGCTATTATATCTATGGTTACTCTAAAAACTCTCCCAGAGTCACTCCATCCAATGGAGAGGAAAGAAGCCCATCTGCCTTTCTAAGGAAGCCAAGGCTTAGGACAAGGTGCATATGAATGAAAATTCGAGTGAAGGACAGTGAGATGCAAATGAGGAGACCAAGAATAGGCTGTGCACACTGGAAAGCTATTTGCACTCTATGTCCAAAGTTTTATACAGCACTTAGTGTGCCTTTGTAGGAATTGGCAATTAGTCCTATCTTCCTCTTCTATGATCAAACACCGTCTTTTCCCAACTTACTCAAACCTGTAACATAACAGCATGAATACTGCGTTTCATCCCTCATTTGAGAAACTCTTTGCCACCCAAGTACCAAATCTATTTAAGTTTGTATGTTTCACTGACTATCAAAATGCTATCTCCTTTGACCTACACTTCTAAAAATCATCTTATGCCGGGCATGGTGGTGCACACCTTTAATCCCAGCACTCAGGAGTTAGAGGCAGGAGAATTTCTGAGTTTGAGGTCAGCCTGGTCTACAATGTGAGTTCCAAGACAGCTAGGGCTATACAGAGAAACTCTGTCTCGAAAACAAACAAACAAACAAACAAATCATCTTATAGGCCACAGAGACCTTGCCATAATGAGTATAAACAAAATGTTTATGTTTCCCAAGTAGTTTTAACATTTGTTATAAGTTTCTAGAAATCATCTTCAACTATGTGTTCTCCTAGATGAACAGGCTACTTTGTTTGGCCTGGAGATTTGAATTGCTCCTGAAATTGAACCATATGATTTTGTGCTGTGAGGGAAAGGTCTCAGGTTGACCTTTGCAGGCTCAAACCAAGTAAGACTCAGTCGTACTTATGTACTAGAGCCTCAATAAGAATCTGTATTATATAGCATATGTGAAGTATATCTTCTGGAGATTTTGCTGACAGTATAGTGTGTTCATTGTTGTGTTTGAATGTGTGGAGGTCATACTTTCTGACTCCATAGTCAAGAGCAACTGGAAGCCTTATATTAGGGGTTTACTTAAGCTCTGCTCTGTAGATCCTCTGCCCTCTCCTGTTCTAGATTTGAATACTCACTCTTTTAGCCATGATGAGTATTAACATAATGCATGCCCTGCAGCTTTGAAGAGTATGGATATAACATATACTTATTAGCTCCCATAAATATTTAGCTGTGACTTCATCTCTCCTCAGAAACTCCAGCTTTCTATATATCAAAACTTAATTTTTGTCTTATAGACCCTTTCTAAAATTACAAATAATATTTGAAATAACTTTACTTTTATTCCCTGTAAGTTTCAGATGTTTTTACTAGAACTTGGCATCACTCCCTCTTTTATTTACTCTAATCCTGCTCTTTCTCACCTTGCCTGACACTTCATGTTGTAACTAACATACCTATAGAATTATATATGTGTTCTTTTGGGGGGTGGTTAATGCTATTTTCAATAATATGTAAGCCCATCAGAAATATAATGGCTCAAATACTGTTAGTTATGCCACACCTTTATATTTTGCCTGCTCTAATCTGTTCATGTCCCTTAAGTTATCAGTAGTTAATATGGTAAATGGCTTGACAATTATGTGTGTCAATTGGTGATTATCTCCTAATCTTATAGTACATATTGGTAATTTCCCAATGTTTAAATCCTTAGATATTATTATAAAACAAGCAACCCACAAAAAGCACTTCTGGGCCTTCCAAATCTAACAGCTCACCCTGAAGAGGGATGTCCTGACAATGAGTGCTTTAGCTAATGAAATATTCCGTTTGCTCTGTTTGAAGCTAGGACAATATCTTCATAAAAGCCTAACAACAAATAAAGTATTTTGAGAACCTATTTTGGAAAAGGCACTTTTGAAGAAATTTGCATGCAATTTCATTCAACCTTCATAACAAAGTCACATACATTTTTTAGGTATAATATTTTGATATGAGGATGGATTCCAAGTGATTGGGCTCAAGAACCCAGTTGCCGTACTGTGCATTTTCAAATTGCATTAAGTAGCCTGTGAAAATGTGGCGACTCTTACTTAACTCCATGTTGCAGAAGTTCCATTTTTCTGTACGGAATATGAGAGGTATGGTATCCAGCTGCCTCCTCAGCTCTCACCCCTGTGTTGTTGTTTTTCCCTTCCATATATTCTACATCCTTCCAATTCCCTTGCCTCAAGTGCCACCTGCTCTCCTGAAAAATGCAATGTGGCATTTGCCATTTATATTGCTATGCTCAGCGGTGTCCTGGAAAACAAATATAAAATGACAGCTCCGATCCACACTATCTCTGGGTTTCACACTTATGCTTCCCTTTGCAAATCTGGGGGAAATTCAGAATTCCGGTGAGAAAAGTTGTTGATAAAAATGGTTGCTTCCATTTTCTGGCCTTTAGAAGAAACTTGAAGGACCTATATTTATAATAACCAGAGAACTCCAAAAGCAAAATTAAGCCAGCACATATTCCCCCAGAGAGAAAAGGGAGTATTATTATGCTTACTCTATCATCCTTATTATCACCAAATAGTGTTTGTTGAGTTTCCAGACATAAAAGGCAGGGGGCTGGATAAATTGGCACCTCTTCTGCCTCCCAAGAGCTTATAGTTTAAATAGAAACAGAGTGTAAAAGACAAACATATACAAGGTCAGGCTGAGACCAACACTAACACATTAACATATTCATTAAAATAGATCTCATTACAATTCAACAATGGGAGGCAGCGATGTAATGTACTAAACTAGGAGGCAGGAGATTCGGCTGCATGCTGAGGGGATGGCTTTGGGGAAAGCAGCTAAACATCCATAAGGTTAAAATGCTTGAAAAATCATGAAGAAGGCAGTTTGGGAACATGAGCCAAACACAAAATGTAGAGGCAAGAAAACCGTACAATTTCTGGAACTATAATCAAGTGATCCACGGTTTGTAGATGAATTCATTGTGTTTCGTAAAGGAAAAGACTTTAAATTTTCTTCAGGATTTGGAAATAGGGGGCATAGAAAATGTCTCAGTCATTAGAGCACAGACAAACAGGAGGTCTTGAGGTCAGGCACCACGACCCATCTGAGTGCTGACTGGGCACTGGACTGATTTTAATAATAGAAATACAAGCAAGCATTATTATGAGAAGGTGCATAATTGGATGTAGATGGACTTACCTGGGTTTACATGCAATTTGAGTGACTGTTTCACCAGGATAAGGAAGCCCATGAGGAGGAGAAAAGCCGCAATATCCTCATCCTATTAGTGAAAGGCTTTGCTTACTTTGAAAAAGAAAATCTAACCAATATTGCAGCACATGCTCCAATTCTCATCAGTCACCTTCCAGTTGGCATATGAAAGTCAGCATCAGCAAGACCCTTCCTCCTATGAACTTTGAGCTAAGAGATTCTCTCATGAGAAGTAGAGAACACAAGTCCTTTGCGTTCGTCTTCCACTGGAGCTCATTAAGCTATGGTTTTCTTCATTCTCCATGAACACCTCTGGTCTTAGAAACTCTGTCTACTGAGTTGTGGAGCTTGAGAGCTGGACACTAATCTGCATGTCTCTTCAACGTCTGCAAGTCTCTTTTCCTTTGAAAATTATGGGAGAAAAGTTTGTGCCAATAATGCTAGGAATTTTCACATGCAGACTCCTCTATGGTGATGGTTATTAGAGACACATTAAAAGCAATTCAAATGAACATTGCCAAAAAAATATATCAAAATCAAGTTTGATGTGGACTAGCAAGGGAGTGTAGCATCCTGTGACAAGAATAATCACAGAGATTTAATGGATGTTCACTTGTTACGTTCTAAACACTGAAATGGATATTTCCAATTAAACTTTCATTAAATAGATATTTCCACAGTTTAGCAGAGGATAAGAAAATGTTCATTGAGGTAGAAAGTTATAGAAATCTTCCTGTTCCAAATCTAGGTGCACCCAGAGCCATTCATTACATAATAAGATCTTGGAACAATTACATATTAAACTCACCATGTTCTCTTCTACTTCAGGAGCAAAGATTCTATTTCATTATTTCTTTCTTTGGGTCTCCTCAATGATAAAGAGACAGGATATAAGGATTAGAAAATATGTCTTATCAAATTTTCTAAAAAATCAAATTTAATAGGTAGATATTACTGTTACTACATATATATTTGATTAACACATGAGAAAAGCTACAACAACAGCAATTGGCACAAGTATATGAAGAGTAAGACATTTTCAATTAAATTTACAGACCTTAGACTGGATAGAAAAAAAAATGTTCGTAGAGGTAGAAAGATAAAGGTGAGTCCCATACCTATAAATCCTATGGCTAAGAGATGATTCAGCTATTAAAGGCTAGCTTCACAACCAAAAATATAAATTTACAACCCTTTCTTTAAGAAGACCAATCCCAGCACAGGTTTGTAATGGTATCATGTAGACTTTATCAGGTATTATAAGAATAAGAATTCAAATTTCTTTGGCAAGACTTTATTAAGACGACAAAATGTTTTATGACGGGTTTTAACCATAATTATTGAATGATATTTTTAGTTCTAGCAACCATATAATCTAATTCTTATACTTCATTTACCAAGCATATAAGAATATTCATCTTACTTTTGTAACTTGAATGACATATTTGTGACTACCATTGATTTATTCTATTAATGCATGTTAATAATTATAATAATTAATAAGTTTTTTCTCTTTATATAAAAATAGTTTTTGTGGTATACACGTATATACAGATATAAGTGTGTGTATGGTAATTATCAGTTACTGCTTTAGCGTCCATCAGCTCCCACAGTGACTCCCAGTCTAGTTCTTACTTATGTAAACTTGGGGAAAACATTATTTCAGAACAGTTTCCTATATCTCTCATCTTTTTCTGGAAAAGACAGCATTAAATAGCCTAGAAAGCATCAGGAAAAGCTAACTCAGAATCCAGCAAAGCTCGGAAAGCTGCTACTAAGAAACAAACTTCCTGAATCTAAGCTCATTCACCATGTCCATCTCCTTTGTTATGAGACTGGGAAGAACATAGACTATAAAGGTCTTCTGTGTCTCACTACTGGAGTGCTTGCCCCTTGTATTTTCCATTTGCATCATTTCAATCATTACTAACTCTAATATTTTTGAATTGAAAATATTTTTTTAAGTAGGCATAAGTGTACCTATCTTATTTTTCCTCTCTCTAAATTCTTGCATGTTGGTTTCCAACTTGGGTTTTGTTAGCTGTGTGGGGACTGGCCTCACAAATTTTTTTTTCAGTTCCCAGATGTCAGAAATGGAGATAGGAAGTCAATTTGTACACAAGGTAAACAAGTCCTCTAATAGGGAGCTGTTTAATGCCAATCTAGAGCCCATAGCTGGCACTTAGAGCCACCTACCTTACTCGGTCTTATACTCAGTTATCACCCACTTATTCTAATCACACATGAGCCATGGGCCAGACCCTTGGGAATTGCTCTTAGGAATCTGAATAATACCAATGTTGTATCTGCTTCCTTAGCTTGCCTGGTGCCTTTGTCTTGGAAATCACTATTGAGGTGCTTGATAATATTCTTTAGGTACTCACCTTTTGATTGATTTAAGGGCTCTTATGCATGATTTCTTAAGCATGTCCCCTTATCTGTGTCATAGCAAACTATCATTACAATGATTCTTTACTTTTTGATTTTTAAAAGTGGGTAATTCCAGACTAGTTACTATATCTATTACTTCCATTTGACTTGAACCATCTTAAAAACAAACAAACAAACAAACAAAAAACAGCAGCCATGTCCATACCACATGAAGCTCGGTAAGTTGGTTGGTGTTGAACACATTTATTTTATATCTAAAATACATTGTTTTTTTCCCATTGGGTAGTGGGAATCTCTGTTAGTTACAGTTCAAAGAATATAAAGCCTTAATATATATATTCTCTAATGGGAATGAACTTCATAGTTTAAATACACACATCTCAATTTAATATACTAAGAGGAAAAAAGTAAACACACAAGCAAACCAAAATAAGCAAACAAAAACCCTTAATAATTTTAGTGTCTCATAGTACTACCGGAAGATCCTGCAATACCTCTACTGGGCATATATCCAGAAGATATTCCATCTAGGAACAAGGACACATGTTCCACTATGTTCATAGCAGCCTTATTCATAATAGCCAGAAACTGGAAAGAACCCAGATGTCCCTCAACAGAGGAATGGATATAAAAAATGTGGTATATTTACACAATGGAGTACTACTCAGCTATTAAAAACAATAAATATATGAAATTCCTAGGCAAATGGATGGATCTGGAGGCCATCATCCTGAGTGAAGTAACCCATTCACAAAAGAACTCACATAACATGTACTCACTGATATGTGGATATTAGCCAAGAAACCTAGGCTACCCAAGATACAATTTCCTAAACACATGATACTCAAGAAGAAGGAAGATCAAAATGTGGACACGTCACCCCTTCCTAGAATTAAGAACAAAGCACACATTGAAAGAGTTAAAGAGATCATGTGTGAAGCTGATTCCAAAGGATGGACCCAATGACTGCGGCTGCCAGGGATCCATCCCACAATCAGCCACCAAACATAGACACTATAGCATATGCC
>LR750048.1:582199-624699 GCA_902729485.2 Mus minutoides
ATGGGAGACTATACCAATGCCTGGCAAACATGGAGGTGGAAGCTCACAGTCAGCTATTAGATGGAACACAGGATTCCCAAGGAAGGAGCTAGAGAAAGTACCCAAGTAGCTGAAGGGGTCTTCAACCCTATAGGTGGAAGAATAACATGAACTAACTAGTACCCCCTGAGCTCATGTCTCTAGCTGCATGTATAGAAGAGGATGGCCTAGTTGGCCATCATTGGGAAGAGAGGCCCCTTGGTCATGCAGACTTTATATGCCCCAGTACAGGGGAACTCCAGGGCCAAGATGTGGGAGCGGGTGGGTAGGGGAGCAGGGCCGGGAGGGGGGAGGTTATAGGAAACTTTCTGGATAACACTTGAAATGTAAATGAAGAAATTATCTAATAAAAGTTGGAAAAAAATAATTTTAGTGTCTCGACAGTATGAACTAACCAGAACCCACAGAGCTCGTGCCTCTAGCTGCGTATGTAGCAGAAGATGGCCTAGTCAGACATCATTGGAAAGAGAGGCCCCTTGGTACTGCAAACTTTATAGGCCCCAATACAGGGGAATGTCAGGGCCAAGAAGTGGAAGTGGGTGGGTAGGGGAGCAAGGCGGATGGAGGATATAGGGAACTTTCAAGATAGCATTTGAAATGTAAATTAAGAAAATATCTAATTAAAAAATAAATTAAAAAAAAAGAACTGAGATAAGATACCTGTGGAAATGGGACTGGGGTTTATAGGGGCTATGGCTACATTGGCAGAATGTTTCTTCAAAATGGATGAAGTCCTGAGTTTGAACCTCAACACCACATAAATCAAGCAGTGTCTGCCTGTCAACCCAGATGGCAGAAGGTGATAGCTTCAAGGTCATTATCATCAACACAACAAGATAGAGGCCATTATGGGATTCATGAGATCCTAGTATGGTGGGTAGACACATGCAAGAGACACATGTGCATGGGTCATTAGAATTTTATGTGAACATGCTACTTGTCTTTGGGTTTCTATTGCTATGAAGTTGAATAAGTTTCTTTTGGTTTTCTCTTTTCACTAAGAATTTTCCTCTGAAAAAATTTAAGTAATTAGACAACTCCTTTGGCACACATATCTGTGGCATCCTTGGCTCAAGAAGTAGGAAACACTGGGGAGAAGGTTTTCTATTTAGGGAGTAGCAAGCAGTTTGACATTATCTTGTGCTCATTTGGGCAATCGTACTACCAAGGGAACATTAGAAACATTAGAGGCTTAATCAATATATGTTTCTATTTTCTTTAGCCTACTATCTAAGTAACAGAGAAAAAAGTCGTCTTACTTTTTCCCGAGTTAATTCTCTTTTTGATGGAAAGTCCTTCACTAATATATTTTTTCTTTTTTGTACAGCCTTTCCTCACAAAATAATGTGTTCAAAATATGAATCTGTCATTATGTGCAGTTCTTCTATAAAACTCAAGTAGACAAGAAAGAACTTTTGTTCTTAAGGCACTGAAATGTTTCTGAAGAAGGTAGATGATTAGAACTCTCACATGCACTTGAGTACAAGTTAATAAAATGAAAAGCTTCACTTAATATAAAATTCTAGTATGGGAAAAACTTGTAAGAGCTTTTGAAATGTATTCTAAAGATCAGAATATGTTGTCTAGTACTCCAAGTGAGTTATGTGTTTATTTGACTTTGGGCTATTTAAAAAATTTGTTCATTTTAGAAAGGTCAACTATTATGTAGAATTTTTTCATAATAATGTGAATTGTGTTCACTGAGGTTTATGTTGATTGTTACTCTATGGAGATAAAGTTTTGTCAGTTTTGTGTCTATTAAATAAATTTATAAAATATTCCTGATGGGCATCTGTGGTCATACTTTCTTTAAACTTTTCTTTTGAGATTCTTAATGGGAATGTGATTCATTCCTTCATTAACAAATTCAATATCATTTTAACATGTGATTATTTTAAATGCCTGTGATCTTATTTTATTTCTAAAGTATCTTATTATTTTTGTGTATAGGTATCTGCTTACATGTATGTCTGTGTACCACATGCATTTATGTACCAGGGAAGGCCAGAAGAGGGTATCATATCTTCAGAACTGAAGTTATAAGCAGTTGTGAACTCCTTTTTTTTTTGTGCTAGGAACTGAAACCAGACCTCTTTACGAGCAGTAAATGCTCTTAATCAGTGACCCACTTCTCCAACCCCCTGAAATGTATCTTTTAACTATAGAGTTTTATTTTATAAATTAATAAAATCTCCAGTGAGTAGCTTAGACAAGATATCAAATCCTATAATTCTTTTGAGTATCAGATTGGTTAACTGTATAAAGGCATAGTCCTCTGAGGGCACAAGAGAAAAGACTTTCTGATACCAGATAATGAAGACTCTTTTTCCATTCTCCTATGGAAAATTTTTGATTCCTCCTTGTGTGGTTTGTAACCCTGGAGCATAGGCTACCCGTGGTTTCTGTAGTTATTTTCCCTCCTGATTGAGCTTCTCCAGGCTTACCTTGTAATGTGATGATCCAACGCAACACAGAAAACAAATTCCAAGGGAGGTGTTCTTATTGATTGTTTATTTTTGGATCGAAAACTTTGATATATGAATGGGTAAAGCAAGAATTATTAAGTCACTTCCTATGGTATTCTAATTTTGAGACATGAAAGACAACATTTGTGTATCCTTTTCTGGGTTATTTTAGCTGTGGTTATATTCTACACAGTCATTCCTATGAGTAGAAGTTATAATTATTAGTGCTTTCTTAGGCAGGACATTATTCAATGAAATTCCCAGTTTCAAATGATTTCAACCAATATTGACTGATGTGTATGACAATGACAAATAGCCCTGTCTTTGGCTAGTATTGCATAGATACTTGTTACACAAATATTTCTGGGCTTGCCCACACATCGGTGCACACATGAGAAGCCAACCAATAGTTGGAATGAAATTAAGTTTATACCAATTTCTTTCCATCTGAGACTAATTTGTGCACTAAAAAATCAATTCCATATGTCCTCACTCATATCCTAGACTGTAACTATTAAGTATGCCTATACAAGTTGGAGTAAATATGAGTAAAGGCCAGGAAACTAGAAAGGGGAATGTGCAATTGGGAAAACATGAATGTTTGCGGGAGTATGTGGTAAGATAATAAAACAAAGTTGAAGTGGAAAATTATAAGAGTATAGTGGGGAAGAGGGGCAAAGAGATGAATTGAGAGCTAGAAAATGAGAGGGCTGAACCAAAGTTTTACATAGATGTGCATATACACATATGTATGCATAATCGTGCATGTATATATGTATATTTATACATTTATGTATGCAAACACACATATATATGTATACACACACACACACGTGTGTGTGTTCAGTTTTCCCGTTTTCTAACCTTCCACTCATCTCTTTGCTCCTCCTTCGCCATTTCTTCCATCTATAACTAACAATATTTTTAGTGAATCAAACAAAGTCTAGGCTTTTTAGCTTTTTAGTTCTTCTCTCATACAATACGTTCCAACCACAGTTTCCTCTCTCTCCACTCCTCCCTGTACCACCAATTCCCTCCTCAGATCCACTCTGCTTCCATTTTCCTTCAGAAAAGAGCAGACCTCCCAGTTATATTAACCAATAAGATTAGGAAAATACCCTCCTATCAACTCAGTAGGAGGAAAGTGTAGCTGTCCAACAGCCACCAAGGAACTGTGTTTACCTGAAAGGGGGGCTGAAGATGAAAAGGACTGGGTGAAAAGATGAAGCCAAGACAAAGGTTCTGGTTAAGGCTCCAAGTTTAATATTCAGCACTGCACACTATATAGGGAAAGCCTACAGATCCATCCTTTGTTTCAGCTGGATTATATTGCAAAGCAAGCTCAGTGGGCAGTCTATTCTTCTAGGTTCCTGTAGGAAGTTGCAAGTGCAACCAAGGCAGATGACTCCACCTAGGTCTTTAAGCATGATGTGGCAAGCACTCAAGGTCTGTTCAGCCTGCTCAAAGCTCTGGAAGGTCACAGGAAAGTGTCATAAGACATGATGAAAGAGTTGCAGAGCCTGTTACTTTTTCAGGGAGAAGAAAGACACATATACAAAAGAGAAATACACAAAAAAAGAAGCAACAAAGGAAATCCAAGTCATGCCTATTCTAAGAAAAACTTAACCAACAAAACTGAATAATTACTAAACCAGGAGTTGGAGCTTCTGAAAATCCTATTGTATGTATGTGTTCTCTAGTAATGATCTCTTGTCAGTGCACAGAAGGATTTTAAATGGAGTGAGAGCCAATGTTTTAAAATCAAATATTTTGAATGAAGTAGCAACCTGCATCATAAGAAAAAATAAGAAAGATATGAACTCAGTTTATGAACTTACAATTTCTTATATCTATTTCATTTTTAAATTATTTATTAGATAATTTCTTCATTTACATTACAAGTACTATCCCAAAAGTCCCCTATACCCTCCCCCTGCCCTGCTCCCCTACCCACCCACTCCCACTACTTGGCCCTGGCATTCCCCTGTACTGGGGCTTACAGACATTGCTAGACCTAGGGCCTTTCTTTCCCAGTAATGGCCAACAAGGCCAACTTCTAATACATATGCTGCTAGAGACATGAGTTCTGGGGGTTCTGATTAGTTCATATTGTTGTTCCATCTATAGGGTTGCAGACCCCTACAGCTCTTGGGTTCTCTCGCTGGCTCCTACGTTGGGGACCCTATGTTCTGCCCTATAGATGATTGTTAGCATCCACTTCTGTATTTGTCAGGGACTGTCAAAGCATCACAGGAGAAAGCTATATCAGGGTCCTTTCAGCAATGTCCTGCTGGTATATGCAGTAGTGTCTGCATTTGGTGGCTGATTATGTGATGGACCACCTGGGGGGGGGCACTCTCTGGATGGTCCATCCTTTCATTTTAGTTCCACACTTTGTCTCTGTACTTCCTTCCATGTATATTTTAATCCCTATTCTAGGGAGTCGTGAAGTATCCACGCGTTGGACTTTCTTGATTTTCTTGTGTTTTGGAAATTGTATCTTGGGTATTCTAGGTTCCTGGGCTAACATCCACTTAACAGTGAGTGCATATTAAGTTACTTTTTTTGTGATTCGGTTACCTCGCTCAGGATGATATCCTCCAGATACACCCATTTGCTCAAGAATTTCATAAATTCATTGTTTTTAATAGCTGAGTAGTACTCCATTGTGTAAATGTACCACATTTTCTGTATCCATTCCTCTGTTGAGGGACATCTGGGTTCTTTCTAGCTTCTGGCTATAATAAATAAGGCTGCTATGAACATAGTGGAGCATGTGTCCTTGTTGCCAGTTGGAATATCTTCTGGGTATATGCCCAGTAGAGGTATTGCTGGATTTTTTGGTAGTACTATGTCCAGTTTTCTGAGAAACTGCCAGACTGACTTCCAGAGTGGTTGTACCAGCTTGCAATCCCACCAGCAATGAAGGAGTGTTCCTCTTTCTCCACATCCTCGCCATCATCTGCCATCACCTGAAATTTTTATCTTAGCCATTTTTACTGGTGTGAGGTGGAATCTCAGGGTTGTTTTGATTTGCATTTCTCTGATGATTAAGGATTTCGAACATTTTTTAAGGTGCTTCTCAGCCCTTTGGCATTCTTCAGTTGAGAATTCTTTGTTTAGCTCTGAACCCCAATTTTAATGGGGTTATTTGAATTTCTGCAGTTCAGCTTTTTGAGCACTTTGTAAATATTGGATATTAGCCTCCTATCAGATTTAGGATTGGTAAAAATTCTTTCCCAATCCGTTGGTGGCCTTTTTGTCCTGTTGACAGTATCTTTTGCTTTACAGAAGCTTTGCAATTTTATAAGGTCCCATCTGTCAATTTGTGATCTTACAGCACAGGCCATTGGTGTTCTGTTTAGGAATTTTACCCCTGTGTCCATATCTTCAAGGGTTTCCCCCACTTTCTAAAGCAACAAAATTATGAACTTCAGATTGGTTTTTCTGCCACCTGCTTCCATCCTTGAACCAGCTTCATACTGGAGAAAGTGTATGTCAGACACCCTCACTTTAATTACACTGAATGAGTCTCACTCCACTGTTCTCCATTTTGAGTATGGAAAATCTCACTTAGAAAAAAGTGAAACTTTTCTCTATCCAGATGACAATTCTTTTCCTTTACTTGATATTTGTTTTTCCAGAAACAAATCACTCAGGACATCGTTAACATATCTTATACTCCATCCCTGTGTATACTATTTATATTTATTATTTTGTACAAGTTATAACCTAATCTTAAATGTTTTTGAGCTTTAGTAACAATGAAAAATTATCAAATATTTACTCCTTGAAAATAACAAAACAGAAATGTAAAACATTTGATAACATTTCAAATAGAATTCTTACCCTAACTGTGTGAGAACACTTAGTGTTGAGAATCTCCATTTTCCAAATTCTTTTCTCTCTGCCACACCATTGTCTCTGTCTTGTTTTCTTAATGTGTACAATGATTCTGAAATGAGTGAACATATTTGTAAACTTCATGAAAAAAGAATTGTTTCTAAAACATAGAAATTGAGAAAATATGATGACATGACTTAAAACTACCAAAGAAGTTTATATATGAGAAATGTAGTGCTAATTCACTATAAGTTAACTTTATAAAGGTTCAATCATTTTGCTACATCTTTTAATTCAGGCCTCTTCTGTTTTTTAACTAAAGTGCCTTCAGCCTCAGCCTGGCTTCTCTTTAATGTAAGCAAATAAATCCCTTAACCTTCATAAGTCTCAATTTTCTTATCTTTCTCAAGGGAAAGTTTGCTGTGATGATATAGAACTTTTTGTAAATGCTGAATGAGTCAGTAATGCAAAATGTGGTCAGTATTGACCACAGGGCCTAGCACATGACTAATAGTCTTAAGATGCCTGTTAAACATCAATCCAAAGATTGAGAAATAGATTAGATTTCTAACTTTATGTTTTTTAAAATTCCTTTCCAAACCCAATTTTCATTTAAGTAGAGGCAGGATAAATTTGGTAGTTCCCTAACTACCTCCCCGAGATTCCAGGAGCCTGACATTTCTGCTACTATTTTACCTCACTGGATAAATGGTGGATTTGCCCAATGGAAGCACAGGTAGCTTATTGTGTAATAAGTTTCAGAAGCCAGACTGTATTCTCTTCCTCGACCTTTTGCTTTGTTTCTGACATCAAAAATTCTGCTACATCTTCTTTCCACCTCTATGCCTCAATACAGGTTAGGGAATGCAGGGCAGGTTCTGGCAAGCATCAGGTGCAAAGGAAGTAATAATACAGGACAAAGCTTTCAAAACAATGGCAGAAAGTAAGCTCACAGTCCACCTATGGGTAAAAAGAGTAGCTATAGGCTTGTTACTAACTATCATGAGCTTTTCAAAAACCTTCACAGGTTGAATTTCAGCGTTAATCATAATTATATTAACATTACCTTGACATGTTTTGAACTCTGAGATACCTTCTTTATCATTTGGGAGGCCATTAGCTAAACCAATACACCTATTCATTTCCTTTCTTTGTTCTATTATCATTTAGGGCCTTAGTAGAAATATACTTTGTATTGAATGGCTGTATAAACTAATTGTATGACAATAGTTGGTTCAAAAGCAAATATTTTGAGAAAAAGAATTGTTGTTCCAAATGAGCCCTGAGAGCTGCTACTGTGTACAGCAGGTTCAATTCTGGCAGAATGATCTATCAAAAGCAGCTACAGAAGGAAAAATGGGTCCTGTGAAGATATCTATGAAAACCCACAGAAAGGATGGCATTCTGAAGAATCAGAGGGAACATTATTATATATTATGATAAAATAATTAATAAAAACAGGATAAATCAAGATGGTCTGATCTGTGAATTGAAAGTAAGACTGTAGGCCGGGCAGCGGTGGCGCATGCCTTTAATTGCAGCACTCAGGAGGCAGAGGCAGGTGGATTTCTGAGTTCGTGGCTAACCTCATCTACAGAGTAAGTTCCAGGATAGCCATGACTACACAGAGAAACCCTGTCTCGAAAAACAAAACAAAACAAAAAGACTATATGAAGTGGTTGAGATCTAAAGTAAGAAAACTGTATTGGGTGAACATATCACCAAATTAAAATCCAGAACAAAGAAAATCAAGCAAATGTAAAGGTCAAAATAATTTCTTATTAATAATAATATAACTAAAACAAATTAGAACACAATATGTTTTCATTTATTTAAATTATCACCCATATGCAAAAATCAAGGGATTTTTTTTTTTAAAACTAGGGATAGAGAAACCAAAAACTTCTTTATCTGTAATAAGTACCTCATGTAAGAAATGATCAAACACAGAGAGTTACTGATCTGAAAAATAAATACAAAGTCTTCAGAGTCGTGGTATACAGACGGATTGCTTGTTTTGTATTGCTGACAATGTTCCTGAAGCCTCTTCGGTGTCAGTTTTAAAACCCAGAGGCATCTCTAGTTGCAAGCATTTTAAGTTTGGAAGAGAACGGAGCACAAAGCCTTTTGTCAACATTGATCTTAAACCACCTTCATCGACATTTTCAGAAGTGTGCATTTGGAGAGGTAGCACACTGCTCTGCATCCACACTGTAAGCATTCTACTTTACATCTTCATTTTTGAGTCTTGGTGCTTTACTCACTAATCCCACTATCCCCAAAGGAAAACATTGAATGGTCATTGCTTTAACCAATTGAAACAGCCTGTTTGGGAGAAACAATAAATAAACTGCCATTATTTTTTTCTTTTTTTCTTTTTTGTCTTTTATTTATTTACTTACACTTCAGATTTTATTAACTGCCCCCTGTCCAGTCTACCCTCCCACTGTTCCACATTCCATACCTCCTCCCCACCACCCTGTCTCCATGAGGATGTCCCGACTCCCCATGTCCTACCCAAACAGACCTCTAAATTCCCTTGGGCCTATAGTATCTTGAGGGTTAAATGCATCTTCTCTGACTGAACCCTGACCTGGCAGTCCTCTGCTATATATGTGTGGGGGCCTCATATCAGCTGCTATATGCTGCCTGGTTGGTGGTCCACTGTTTGAGAGATCTCTGGGGTCCATATTAATTGAGTCTGCTGGTCCTCCAACAGGGTCCCTTCCTCCTCAGCTTTTTCCAGCCTTTCCCTAATTCAACCACAGGGGTCAGCAGCTTCTGTACATTTGTAGGGTGCAAATCTGCATCTGACTCTTTCAGCTCCTTGTTGGGTTTTCCGGAGTGTGGTCATGATAGGTCCCTTTTTGTGAGTGCTCCATAGCCTCAGTAATAGAGACAGTGCCTTTATTGTGTGAGACCCTTATCTGCTTGTGATGAGACATGAGATGACACTCTTGTTTTTCACTAATACCACATTTCAATGTATGTATTTATACACGCCAATGTGAGATTAAGTACCTTTCAGTGTGTAGAGACTCTTGTTAAGCTCAAGTATCAGGCACAGAGCTTGGTCACAGTACATGAAGAAAAGAAGTCTAGAAACTTCTCGCAGTGTTTGATATTCAGGGCAACACTCTTCTGGGCAACAGAGTTTCTGATTTCAATCTCTCTTTATTGTGTAAAGAGATTTCTCATTGTTTTTGAGAGCTAAATAAATTTCTGGAGGTACACTAATTTTAGAATCCTGGGAGAAGCAATTACAGTGAGGCTTATGGATTTAGAATTGCTTTTTGGAAAAAAGGAGAAAGGTGTTGGAGACAAAAGAAAGATAAATTAGTATTGGAAAAATAAGGAAAACACTATTTATGAAAATACATATATGTGTATGTATTATATTACTGCACAATGATTCCTCAGAATGTCACACGAATATTTTACTGAGATTCTTTTTCCAAACATAAAATGTATGATTTATATTGTGGCTGATATTTTGTAAATAGTTGAATGCTTTGATAAATATCTCATACTTAACTCTACATTTAACTTAGTTCTTATTAGGAAAGCATATAAGCATATGTTTATGATAAATGACATAATATTTGAATATGTGTATAGATTGGGAAAGACATAGATTGAACTAAATGAACAAATTTAATGAACAAATGTTTTACACATATAATCTCCATATTTTTTATACGTTTGGGAATGGTGGTGCTTGGCTTTAACTCCAGCACTTGAAGGGCAAGGGTGAGTTGAAGGCAAACTGGGTCTATGTAATGAGTTCCAGGCTGCTATGATTGCATATCCGTGCTCTTACTTAGACAAAAAAAGAAAAAGTATAATAGAAAATCTTGAATTAATTCATTCTCTTTTATTAAAAAAGTTTAATTGACATTTACTCCAAATTGCTCCTAACCGCCATCGCTCTAATTTCTCCTTCTCTGCTTGTTCACTCTACCTAAAACTGAAATTGTACTGTTTGATATATATCTTTACTCGGGGAGAGTATATTCTATGACCCTGGAAGATATTTAAAACTGGAGAATACTAAAATGAAATTGTGCTTTGTGTTTGGTAATTATATATATCTACTGTAACAGTTCACCTAAAAATGACATGCTGTAAGAGGATAACTATCACAATTAATTATTAGTATAGTTGATAGTAAAATAGAACAAATGCAATAATATACTGAAATAAATTTTATGTGACCAAGGTTTCTCTTGCATTGTTAAAACTTTTTTGATATTTTCTTATTCTGCCTTTACATCATACTTTAAAGAATTTTAGGATTTTTACTTCGGCGTATTTTGATTGTTAGACATCACTATTCTCATGCATCATATATGTCAAGAGAGTAAAATAAGGGCACATAAAATGCAATTGGATGCAAGCATGCAATGCATCAATAGTCAATATGATAACCAAGACAGTTCCTAAGAAACTAATGGACAGGTATCATATATAGCACATGTTTCAAGTGATACAGTTCGCAGTAATATAAGACATAATCACATGATTCAGAATGGCTCAGACTTAAAAACAATATTAATTTCTATAACTGTACACAGGTAGTTAGGGATTATAGGTAAGTAATACTACAAAAAAAGGAAACTCTTGGGAAAGAAAAACACTGTGTTTCCTTTTTGCATGTTTGGCCTTTTCAATTAACACTGTGTTTTCCAGATTATGCATATCATCAATGACTTTATTCTATTTCAAAACTGAGTAGTATTACATAGTAGGTGCATATGTTAAGCATATTTTATTATCCATTCATCCATTGTAACACTCAAGCTAATTCCATATCTCAGTTCCTGTGAAAGCTGCTTTAATAAACATGGGGGGGTAAAGACATATCTTCATAATGCTGATTTCATTTAATTAGGTATATACTCAATAATGTGATCAGAGAGTCATATAGCATTTACATGTTTAATCTTTAGAAGGACCTCTATATTCTTCATCATAAATATGGGTTTTACTTAAATATGGCAAAAAATTGGCAGATCAGAATAGAATTAACAAAGAAAGTAAATTATAACTACACTTTGCTCCATGTATTTAATGCTGTTAACTTTACAGTGGCAGTGAGGATCTTTGTAGGTTTGCCTATAAATTAGATTATTGCTTTCCAATTACATTTCCTCACATCTGTTAAATTTAGTTGAATTACACAATACAGAGCTTCTTGGAAAATGATGTTGACACCTTTCAACCTTGTAATAGACAGGCAGAGGAGTTTAACAACAGCTTATCATGGTGTTCTTAGGGAGTTAACCTATTCTTTCCTCCATGTGGACTAACTGTAACCATCTCTTAAGGTCCATACCAAGTTCTTCTTCCCTTAGGAAGCAATTTCTTACTTTCCCATCCCATAGACATTTTTACATTCTCTTTTGCAGATGTTAGGATGATATGATTTAGCAATCTACTTAGCTCCCATTATCCCTTTATCCTCAATTTTAACTCAATCTTGAAGACTTTTCAGTTGTCTAATTGGGCAAGCGACTTTATCTGCATAATGTCTCATTTCATTTTCTGGCTGTTCTTATCTATCCACACCCCCTGAAATATACACATGTGCATTTATATATTGCAACAATCCCAGTTCTTGCTCCAAAAAGTGTTGAATTTCTACTCTTTCCCCTGCCTTTTCCTTCTCTTTCCATGACCTTGGATAAACAAAGATATTAATTCATATACTTCAGTGTTGCATGAATTGGGTTCTTAACAGATGCCTAAAATATATTTCCAGATTGAAAGCTGACTGAGTAAAAAATAGGAATGACATTTTCTTTAGAACTCTGGATTTTTAAAAAGAATCAGGAAAGGGCAATTATCTTATTTTCATAATGGTTTTATTAAGATAGAAAGGGGGAAATAAATGGCTCTATTTAATTAATATCTTTTCTGTTGGATCAAGAATGGAATTTTATAAAACTATGGTACCTATTACTACTATTTCAAGCCAATATAACATACTAAAATCACCAGTACAACTTAATTTTAACCAATTGTTATGGAAAATCAGCATGACCAGCACTCTATGTTTAAAACTAAAGAATTTAAGTACCTTTATGACTTCCCATCTTACCTTCTTATTTATTCAAATTTTCAGACACGTATGAAAATCTAAAATAAAAGCTTCTCTTGGTATTAGAATCTTTCTCTTCCATTAAACAGCTTGTCTTTAGGAAACAAATAATTTGCTTAACCGCCATTAGTGAGAAGAAATGCCCTAAGGAGATTGCTGTAATAATGATGGATGGTCAGCAAAGCCTGTTTTATAGAGAGTAACAAACTAGAGGGCCAGAGCTCTGATGAATACTGGCTACCATCAGGGAACAGAGCAACCTTGCCTGAAGCAATAAAGGAGGTTTATTTGTTATGTGGAAATGAACCAATAAGGAGAGTGAAAACATGGCTAAGGCCAAGAGGAGAAATACAATGTGAACCAAGACATTGGATCTTTGTTCTTCTAAAATGGTGACAGTTCTACTGTATCACTCTGTTAGGCAACCGACATGTTAACAAGGCTGTGGTTTATATGTGCCATGAAGATTTGATCCTTATACTCAGCTGCTAACTAATATGACGGAACATCATGGCTGTAGTAAGCCTTCGGCCATTTGTGTTTTGGAAATGCCACAAAATAGTAAGACAACTTCAAAGTAATTGGGGCAAAAGTAGAAGATGAAAGGTCAGTGCTTACAATGATTTTCTCAAAACCAAAGGAAAACTACAGCAGAAAAATCTGACTGGAGGATTTTTACTAATACTCTCCATCTGTATCCATGCCTGATTTCTTTCCTTTGTGGAAGATGTGCTCTTCTCCCACATTCTACTAGAATGATTATTATAAAATCATTGGTATTATCAATATATATTTCATGAGAATTGTCTTTGGAACTCCTACAGATATTAAATTCTGAAAATACATGTCCTAATAAAAATAGTCAAAAAGGTAGTATGTGACTTATACACAGTTTCCTATATATAATAAATCATCTATTGATTGCTTTTGATAACTAATACACATTAATTTAAAGAAAGCACTCTCTAGGCTACATTGTTATAAGAACATTGAGACAAAGACAAGTCTATATTGTATTTGGAACTAACACATCTGTGTTGGAATATTTTTGGTCTGTGGGTCACTATATCAATAGATAACTAAATTATAGCTATGAATATCAGACTATACCTACTATGCTTGACTTTACTTCTCAAATACTGTTTGAGAATAGTACCTATCAACACTTTTATCTGCACTATATCTGATATTTTCAAAGTACTCCTTATGTCAAATATTAATCCTGTGCTATTCTATATATAAAATATTGAGACTTTGCTTTTGTTTCATTGTATACTAGTCATATACTATAAATGGCTTTACCTAATCAAAAAGAACCCCATGAAACAGAGTGCATCTCTTTCTAAGGACAGATATTCATTTTCAAACAATTTCATAGTAATGTCTATTAAAAATTTCTCAGTCAGCTTCCATACTTCAAGTTCTGTAGATAGACTGGGCTGGTAAGAAAACTGGCAACTTCCCATTAGTTCCAGTCAGGAAATGAATTGCTTGGAAGTTGGAATTTCTGATGAAATACTATATTAAAGAAAATATAGAATAAGACTTTTATTTTGAGTTATAGCAGCTATAACAATTGCAAATCTACATAGAACTAAAACCCAAATTTATTTTTAACAACAGCACATACTCGAGAATTTTTTTAAATGTGTACAAAAATTTCCCACCTTCAAAGAATTTCATCTAATTGTTTATCAAAGATTTTCTAAAATTTTATAATACATCCCCCCAAAAACAGCAATTGAAAATATTCTGTAAGCATGTTATAGATCTTGTGACTAATTTAATCTACCAACTTTAGTATTTGGTACTGAACAATGTGCAAAAAAATTTAGTGTCTTCAGATAAGCTTTACTCATTTCAGAATGATACAATGAGTACAAGATATGTTTAAGCTACATTATGGTACTTAATGATCTCTGCTGCTTATAGTTCCTAATACAGTTAAAACAGTAGATGTATGTCTTGTTTATATCACTTATATATAAAAATAGAAAAGAATCAAAAACTGCAATTTACAGTATTTTTCTATTTATTATATACCAACTATAATAAACTAAAGCTAACTTGAAGTCTAGACTGAAACTAAGTCCTCAGCTATAGAAATAGAAAATACTGGACATTTTTTTCTTGCTACAGTCAGAATAACATTTTAAAGTCAGTTCATATGGTCAGGCTTGCCTAGAACCTGAGTCCTATGATCCTTTAAATCATTTACTGGTGATCTCACATGGCAATACATAACTTGAAATTCTACTAAAACAGGCAGATGAAGGTTAAGCTTAGAATCTCAGAGTTATTCAAAAGAAAATCGATCCTGGATCTAGGCAAACTTCTTTGTTGTCTCGTGTTTTTCACACACTTTGTATCTTTTAAAGTATTTTTATTTAGTCCTCGAATATTGTTTGTGAATAATACTATCTGTTAATATTTCTAGCTACACTGAATCTGGCTTAGAAGGTTAAAAATGTTTCCACCTGACTAGTTGTATGTTTACAGAGATCTATGTTATATTTTGCTAAAAGATAACAAAATTTACTCAACTCATATTACTGATGAGTAGGTCAGCTAAGATGAATGCAATAAAGCTTGTGAAAAATAGAAAGACATGAAAAAATACACCCTTTATTGACACAAGCACACACACAGAAAGAGAATGTGAGAAATAGGCAGAGAGACAGAGAGAGAAAATGCACACATTGAAGTAAAATTTCCCTTAAGATTTTTGATAGAGTATTATAGGCAGTACAAGTTGAAAGTCTGAGAGATAATAAAATGTTTGCATCTACTTTTTTACCCTTGACTAGGAGTTACACTGGAGTAGATTGTTTCTTCATAATCTAAAGTTTCTCTTTTATCTCTTCCTGTTTCATATCCCATCGTTTCCAAAAGTCTTGGTCCTTGGGGATAGTTTGCCCTGTGCAGAGAGTAAAAGATAGAAAGAATGGGACATGGAGAGGGAAGGAGGAGATGGGTAAAGGAAAAGAGAGTAAATATTTATTCTCCTAGCTACTCTGGTTTCTCCTTGGCCTGGCTACGTCTCTGAAGGGTAAGGTTATCACTCCTTATGGCCATATCCAAATGACTCTTTAAGAATTTCCACAAGTGATGTGCCCACTCACTCTTTCTGGGTCGCAAACAGTACGAAAGTTCACCCCGCTGCATCTTTGTAAATAGTTTTATTATTATNTAAATATTTATTCTCCTAGCTACTCTGGTTTCTCCTTGGCCTGGCTACGTCTCTGAAGGGTAAGGTTATCACTCCTTATGGCCATATCCAAATGACTCTTTAAGAATTTCCACAAGTGATGTGCCCACTCACTCTTTCTGGGTCGCAAACAGTACGAAAGTTCACCCCGCTGCATCTTTGTAAATAGTTTTATTATTATTATTATTATTATTAAACTCCTTAGAGTTATCCTAATTTGAATGTACCATCTGTTTCCCACTGACACCCTGACTAATACACCCATGATCATATCTCAAAAATTAGTAACACCACATAGCTTGTAATGATTTGAATAGTCTGAGAAATGAATTGCAAGATATTCCTTCTATTTCACAAATTACAGCTAGTCTATCAAAAATATACCAGGCTTCTCAATGTTTTCTAAATTCATCCTTATACCTTTCTAGTTTGGTGGCCTGTCTAAAACCAGATAGGTGGACTCCATTGGGAATTATCATTGTCCCTCAGGACAAATGGCTTTTTATAGGTATTTAAGAATTTGATAAAAAGGCCTGAGGATGAAAAGGAGGAGATAGGACAAATGAGTCACTAAAGAACAAAAATATTCATAAGCAGCTTTAATCCAGAGAAAAGTCTTAAACTACTGATAAAAACTGTTTAAATATCAGAAAAATAGTCCTTTCAGCAGAGAAACTCTCTTTGGAGTTAAAATAAGATAGTAGTCATCATGTTCATGCTCTTTATATCTTTGCAGACCTCACCCTTCACCTATTTTATGCTGTCTTTCTTTTTCAGAATTTAGTTTCTATCCTTCCAAGGTAATGTTCTGTTTTAGAGTGGTAGTCCCTAACCATCATGCAGGACATAGACAGACTGATGCTAGTTGAGACCCAGCTTTACAACCTGGTCCACAGGCAGTGGGCAGAGACAGACACTTGGCCTTCTATGAACTTTTGAAATCAACTGCCAATGGTATACCTTCTCCAACAAGGTTGTATGCCATAATCCTTCCTAAACAGTTCACCAACTGGGAGCAGGGCATGTGATATATGAGCCTAGGTGGGAAATCTTGTTCAAATCACCCCCACAGTCTACTTTTGGTGTATTCCAGGAATGGTATGCTCAGAGTCTCTATTTCTGATTTTTGTTTTGTTTTGTTTTGTTTTGTTTTAGAAACTTCCATGCTGACATCCAGAGTGGCTGAGCTATATAACATTACTACCAACAGTTTTTAAGAGTTATATTTATTCGTATTCCCAATGATGACCATTCTGACTGAGGTGAAACGGAATGTTAAAACAGTTTGAATTGGCATCCTCCAGGTGGCTAAGGATGCAGAGTACTTTAAAAACTCTTTCATAAGCATTAACATTTCTTTTGAGGTTTTTGTGTTCAGACCCACAGCCTTTTTTATAACTCTGTTTAGTTTCATTTTTTTTAGCATTTTATTTGTTTGTTTCTAGCTCTGTATATTCTAGAAACTAATTCTCTGACAGGCATAGAGCTGGCCATGATTTTCTTTCATTCTGTAAGACGCTTATTCATTCACTTCGCAGGTCCCTTTGCTGCACAGAAGCTTGCTTCTACCTACCTATCTATCTATCTATCTATCTATCTATCTATCTATCTATCTATCTATCTATCTATCTATCCATCCATCCATCCATCCATCCATCCATCCATCCATCCATCCATCTATCTATCTATCTATCTATCTATTGTTTTTTTTTTTTCTAGACAGGGTTTCTCTGTACAGCCCTGGCTGTCCTGGACTCACTTTGCACAGAAGCTTTTAAGTTTCATGAGAGTCCACTTGATGACTTGAGTTTTGTTTCCTGTTCTACTGGAGTCTTACTCAGAAAGTCTTTACCTCAGTCAATATGATGAAGTGTGAGCCTGGCTTTTTTTTTTTTTTTTTTTTTTTTTTTTTTTATCTAACAGGATATCAGATCTCAGGTTAAGGTCCTTGATCTATTTGGAGTCAAGTTTACATTAACAGCCATCTGATTAACTTTTCTGTAGGTTGAAACCCAGTGGTCCCAGTACCATTTGTAGAAGATGCACTTTTAAAAATAGTATATACACATTTTTCAAGTGTTTAATTGTGACAAATACAAGCATACACTGGGATAGCTGCTAACCTAACCCCACCCCTCACTGACCACTGATATTTGCCTGCAGAAAAGAAATCACTCTTTGGTGTATTGATTCATGTGGCTACTTGTAGGATTCATATCTCATGCTCCAGAGGATGAGCCTGTACTTATAAATACTCAGGAAACACTAAGTAGACCTTAGTAGATTATGAAATGGGAAAAGAGTTTGGGGTTCAGCTTGGGAGAGCTGAGGGAGCTGGATGGGGAAATAGAGGTAAATACGATCACATTCTATTACATAAATGCATCCAATCACAAAATTTGCAGTAAAATAGACTTGTAATATTTAATATTAAGTAGGCCATACAACCTCAGAAGGAAAGGGCATATTCTCCCTCATATGTAAAATCTAGTCATTAATATATATATATATATATATATATATATATATATATATATATATACAAATGCATGTGTTGGCACAGTGTAACATGTATGAAAGAGGAAGAATGTCCACTATTCGAGAAAGAGAAGGCAAATAATAGACATGAGTTATGATAAAAAATATATAAGGCTAACTGGTTTTCTAGTTCTAACATTGACACAGATTTTTTTTTTTTACTTTTTGTGACAGAAAGCAATTTTAACTGTAAAAAAGTTCATTGTGCTGTGTAGATTTGAGTCTGATTAAAGTAGCTGTATAATGTTTTATTTGGATGTTTTTATAATAAAATTTATTTTTAAAATTTATTATTGAATATTGCATGGTTCCATATGCTCCTATCAGAAACTATGGGTTATAAAATGAACATCCCAGTTCCATATGTGCCAAATGCGGGATACTTGCAAGAAAGTTCCAGAGGCTCCCAAAAAAATGAAAATCCTTTTATTGCTACTGATTCCTCACTGGACTATATAGTAAGATAATATAGCTGAAGATTTCACAAACCTTGGGTAGAGGACATAGAAAAACCAATCTGGAGTTGAGCTGAAAGCTTCTTTCCCATTAGTTACTATTCATAGAGTTTGAAGATGTTATTTAGATGATTCTGGGAGCAAATCTATCAGTTGGTTTCTGTCAACTGTGATTCAGCATATAATACAATATAGACCTGTCAAGATATGCTTACTAGTAAGCAATGGCTTTATGTTTGGATTTGAGGTCCATATCTTAGAAGGAAATCCATGCCTGGTATTGCTAACATTGTCAAACAGACTTTTGCTACAGGGGTCTGTAGTCAAGCTGCCTTCAAGACATTTGTTTTCATGGACTAGTGCTGCTGTCACTGTTGGTTGGAGATATTTACTTTTGCAATGAACAATGTACGAATAGATTTTCAAGAATAGATTTATAATTGGTCAATGTGCTGTGAGTCTAAGGGTATGTGTGTGTGTGTGTGTGTGTGTGTGTGTGTGTGTGTGTGTGTGTGTGTGTGTGTGTGTGTGTGTGTGTGTGTGTGTGTGTGTGTTCATTCTTTATTGGACATATATACTAGCATTTACACAGACCCAAGAACATTAATATGTTGGTTATTTTTTGTTTGTTTCATAAAATATAATGACAGGAGAAATTTAAGGGAGAAAGAACTATTTTGATTCACAAATCCAAGATGCAGTCTACCATTGTGTGGAAGGCCATTGTATTAGGAGTCAAAAAAGCTAGGATTTGGGGACTAATATCCAATATATACAAAGAGCTCAAGAAGCTGAACTCCAGAAATTCAAATAACCCTATTAAAAATGGGGTACAGAGCTAAACAAAGATTTCTCAACTGAGGAATAGCGAAGGGCTGAGAAACACTTGAAAAAAATGTTCAATATCCTTAATTAACAGGGAAATGCAAATCAAAACAACCTTGAGATTCCACCCCACACCAGTCAGAATGGCTAGAATCAAAAATTCAGGTGACAGCAGATGCTGGCTAGGATGTGGAGAAAGAGGAACGCTCCTCCATTGCTGGTGGGATTGCAAGCTTGTACAACCACTCTAGAAATCAGTCTGGCAGTTCCTCAGAAAATTGGACATAGTACTACCAGAAGACCCAGCAATACCTCTCCTGGGCATATACCCAGAATACGGTCCAACTGGTAATAAGGACACATGCTCCACTATGTTCATAGCAGCCTTATTTATAATAGCCAGAAGCTGGAAAGAACCCAGATGTCCCTCAACAGAGGAATGAATACAGAAAATGTGGTACATTTACACAATGGAGTTGTTTGGTTTCTGCTACTCAGCTATTAAAAACAATGAATTTATGAAATTCTTAGGCAAATGGATATATCTGGAGGATATCATCCTGAGTGAGGTAACCCAATCACAAAAGAAGTCACCTGATATGTACTCACTGGTGAGTGGATATTAGCACAGAAACCTAGAATACCTAAGATACAATTTGCAAAACACAAGAAAATCAAGAAGGAAGACCAACTCGTGGATATCTCATTTCTCCCTAGAATAGGGAACAAAATACCCATAGAAGGAGTTATAGAGACAACATTTGGAGCTAAGAAGAAAGGATGGACCACTCAGAGACTGCCCCACCAGGGGATTCATCCCATAATCAGCCACCAAATGCAGACACTATTGCATATGCCAGCAAGATTTTGCTGAAAGGACCCTGATATAGCTGTCTCTTGTGAGGCTATGCCAGTGCCTGGCAAATACAGAAGTAGATGCTCACAGTCATCTATAGGATGGAACACAGGACCCCCAATGGAAGAGCTAGAGAAAGTACTCAAGTAGCTGTAGGGGTCTGCAACCCTATAGGTGGAAAAACAATAGGAACTAATCAGTACCCCCAGAGCTCGTGTCTCTAGCTGCATATGTAGCAGAAGATGGCCTAGTCGGTGGGAAGAGAGGCCCCTTGGTCTTGCAAACTTTATATGCCCCAATATATTTGAACGCCAGGGCCAAGAAGTGGGAGTGAGTGGTTAGGGGAACAGCGTGAGGGGAGGACATAGGGGACTCTTGGAATAGCACTTGAAATGTAAATGAAGAAAATATCTAATAAAAAATTTTAAAAAAGAAAGAATAAATCAAAAAGGCTGGGATTTGTGTTCTTCTTCTTCTTCTTCTTCTTCTTCTTCTTCTTCTTCTTCTTCTTCTTCTTCTTCTTCTTCTTCTTCTTCTTCCTCTTCTTCTTCTTCATAGTATGAGAATGGAACTAAACTACCTTATTTACAGAATAGAAGTAGTGAAAATACTAATCTCTCCTTTTGTCTAATTCATTGATTAACATTTCTCACACTTAATTAGAAATACCAAAGAGAACTGTAGTGTTCTTAAAGTGTCTACCATGAAACATTCAAAGTGGAATGGCTGCCAAAATCTCTTAGTCTAAAAATATACAAGAAAAATCAGTTTTGCAGCCATGTGCCTGCACTGAACATTGGTCCTGTGAAAGTCCAGTATTTTCTTATCCATAGAGTTTCTAGTTCTCCTGCATGTTCAGTAAGAAGCCTCAGCTGCGGTAGCCATTGCAGTTTGCGTACTGTATGATGAGAATTGCTAATTCCAGGTAAGTAAGAAACACTCTCATATCCACAGTGATGACAAATGAACTCACTAGTTTTAATGCTTAGTTAAGTCTTAGGTTTTTTGATGCAATTTGGGTTATTTCTAAGCAGTACAACCTTCTTTCCCATCATTTCAGAAGAAGACCTGGTATGCCATCCGTTTAAAAGATGTAAATAGAAATACTTCTAAAAATAGACACTTGTCAATGTCTCAAGATTTATCTTTCCTCTTGTATTCAAACATTCAGAATTATCTGGGGTTTGAATCTGAACACTGGCTTGTTCAACAAAAAAAACACTCTTTGATCTTTAATATGTGTCAGTTATAGCAAATCACTCCCATGCTCAGAAACTTCAAGATTAAACAAACAAACAGAATAATAGTGTCACTAGTTAGATTCTAGGTGTCACAGACATGTGCAGAATTATGCACATATGAGGGGATTTGACTTGGTCCTACCAAGATTTATTTTTTCACTTGTTTATGAATGAAATGTTAACTCACTTTTAGGATTTATTGAAGTTGACTTCATGTTTCTTAATTGCATACTCTTGGCAAAAGGATGTCCACACTGAGTCATTCAAATTTCTAGAAAATACATTGAAGCAAAAAGAAGAATCTGATGATTTCTGAGAATGCAATGTGTATGAGCCAAAAATTTTTATATTAAAAAAAATCTCAGAAAGCAGCATTATTTCACACATCTAGTCTATATTTTACTGGCTTTATATTCTGAGTCTTTTGCATTAAAATGTACCTCCAATGGCACATGTTCATATCTGCAGAAAGAAAGGTAGAGAAGATCCTGCAGTAAATGCAATTGATATCCTTAATTTATTAAGGCAGTTTTACATTTACAGAAACTTTGTAAAGCTGGAAAAAGACAACATATAGTTCTTGTATAGTGTGGCCTTAGTTTCTCCTGTCCTGACCTTATATTGGTATAGTGTATTTGTTATAATTAGTATGTGACTGTGTGTCTGCCTTGCTACAGAGGTGCCTGAGTGCAGATGACAAGCTAATCCTAGGAGGTAGAACACAGTCCATAATGGGGACCCAGCCCACGTTTTCCAGGGTGAGAAACAGCAGCAGCAGGGATGGGTACTATGTTTTCCTGCCTCTTGTGTATCCAGATATCACAGGGGTACCGGTGGGACTTGGGAATGGGGGACTGAGAGGCCATGCTTCCCTTTGGGGCATTTACCCACCAGGCAGGTAAGGAAAAGCAGAGCCCATGGCAGGGGCAGAATCTAGTTTGGTTGCAAGTGAGTGCCAAGGGTATGGAAGGGCTGAAAGGTAGAAACCTTCTTCTAGAGATTTAGATGTGGTTCTTTAAGATGAAGGCATCTCCCCCTTGTAATCCTTCCTTGACAAAACTGTTTTCTTTGATGGTGGATGTAAATGCATATAAATTACTCAGGGAATCATGGATTAAATACCTTTTATAAAGGAATGCACAGGAAGAGAAGCTCAGTGCTTAAACACTAAGGGCCTATCTAGATACCTATTTAGCATGGAGAATTCCTGGCTTTTATGCTACTTGATCAATTGTCATAGTCCTCTGAGTGGGATGTCATGGTTACATGTTCCAGATCAGATATTTTGGGAGGGAGCTGGCCCCAAGCCTGACTTAATTAATTCTGAGAGTGCCTGGGGTTTGCACCTGTTCAACCCTACCAATTATTCCCATGTGGCATGGTCCAATTGCCCCACAGACTCACATAGAAGTACATAATTAATTTAGATAATCAATTTTACCTAGTATACCCATTCAGAGTCCTTGTCTAGAGGACACACTGTTAACAGTAGAAACATTTCTTTAGTCACCTACCATGTATGACAGATTCTCAGAATCTTCTGGTTTTGATGATCCTGATAATTCTGGAGGGAGCTGGTCAAATATTTTCTAGATAGTCTTTTCATTGATTGTTGATTTTTTTTTCTCATAGCCAAGCTTGGATTATGAGTTTTATGACAAAACTCACATTGTTAATGTCACTTTACTCAGGGTCTCATCAGCATTTAATGTGACTATTGATGTATGCCTCAATAACTTGTTCCACTTTATCATCTTGTCTGTTCTGCATTGTGAAAGATAAATGGAACACACCTTATTTTTGCATATACTTAAGATGAAGATTTGATAATTTCCAGGTTTGGGCAATTAAAGAAAAACAAATTTCACAAAACAGTCTTCATGTGATATAATTTTTAACAAGGTTGTGTAAATATTTCTAAGAGTAACTTATATTTTCTTTTTAAAAATAATTTAATTTTCATTTTTTAATTGGATATTTACTTTCTTTACATTTCAAATGTTTTCCCCTTTCCAGGTCTCCCCTTCAGAAACCCCCTAACCCCTCTCCCTCCCCTGTCTCTATGAGGGTACTCCCCTCCCCATTCACCCATCCCCATCTTCCCACCTTGGCATGCCGCTACACTGGGGCATTGAACACCCTCATGCTCAAGGGCCTCTCCTCCCACTGGAGTCCAACAGTGCCATTCTCTACCACATATGCAGCCAGTACCATGGGTCCCTACACTTGTATTCTTTAGTTGGTCTTACCCGTTGACACTGTTGCTTCCTCCATGGGGCTGCAAAGCCCTTCAGCTCTTACAGTCCCTTCTTTAACTCCTCCATCCTGGACTCCTGCATTCAGTCCAATGCTGGCTGTAAGTATCCTGGTCTGTATTTGTCAGGTTCTTTCAGAACCTCTCAAGAAACAGCTTCCATTAGCAAGCACTTTTGGGCATCCACAATAGTGTCCAGGTTTTGTGGCTGTGTATGTGATGGATCCCCAGGCGAGGCAGGATCTGCTCCACAGTTTGTCTCCATAATTACTCCTGTAAGTAATTAGTTCACCCTTCTAAGAAGCACTGAAGCATCCACATTTTTGGTCTTCCTTCTTCTTAGTCATCATATGGTCTGTGGATTGAATCTTTTGTATTCCATTTGGGTGGAGGCTAATATCCATTTATTATCAGTGAGTACATACTGTATGTGTTGTTTTGGAACTGAGTTACCTCACTCAGGATGATATTTTCAAGTTCCATCCATTTGCCTGAGAATTTCATGAAGTCATTGTTTTTAATAATTGAGTAGTATTCCATTGTGTAAATGTACCACATTTTCTGTATTCATTCCTCTGTTGAGGGACATCTGGGTTCTTTCCAGCTTCTGGATATTATAAATATGGCTGCTATGAACATAGTGGAGCATGTGTCCTTAATACATGTTAGAGATCTTCTGGGAATATGCCCAGGAATAGTATAGCTGAGTCCTCAGGTAGTACTAAGTCCAATTTTCGGAGGAACTGCCAGACTGATTTTCAGAGGGGTTATACAAGCTTGCCATCCCACCGGCAATTGAAGAATATTCTTTGTTCTTCACATCTTCACCAGCATCTGCTGTCACCTGAGTTTTTGATCTTTGCAATTCTGACTGGTGTGAGATAGAATTTCAGGGTTGTTTTCATTTGCATTTCCCTGATGACTAAGGATTTTGAACATTTCTTTAGGTATTTTTCAGACATTCAAGTTTCCTCAGTTGGAAAGTCTCTGTTTATATCTGTTTCCCATTTTTAATGGGGTTATTTGGATCTCTGGAGTCTAACTTCTTGAGTTCTTTGTATATATTGGATATTAGCCCTTTATCAGATGTGAGATTGTTAAAGATCTTTTCCCAACCTGTTGGTTGCCATTTTGTCCTATTTACAGTGTCCTTAGGCTTACAGAGACTTTGCAATTTTATGAGGTCCCATTTGTCTATTCTGTTTTTTTCAACTAGAATTTTTTTTTTTATTTATCATTCCATTCATTTACAACTCAATGTTATCCCACTTCCCTACTACCATTCCCCAAGAACACGCCCCCCTCATCCCATCACCTCATTCTCTTCCTTCCCCATTGCATCTATCTGGGCACTCCCCTTCCTATTATCCCTCCCCTGCCTCACCCCTTCAGCATCCCACTACGTTGAGGCATCAAACCTCCACAGGATAAAGGTCTCATTCCCGAGACTATGATCCTAAGGCCCGAGACTACCTGGCGTATGAGCAGGAACCATGTGGCATTTTGTGAGTGGCCGGGATAGGGTTTATTTGGCTGCTTCCGGTGGGGTTCTGGGCCTTTCTACCATTCTGTAACCATGCAAGAAGTATTCCTGAGTAAACCATCTTGAAAAGGAACCTGGTTGTCCTGTGTCTTATTCCTGATGGTCGGGGTCAGTGCGGGACAATGTCAGGCTACGCCATTCTCTGCTATCTATGTCTCTGCTATCTATATCTATTCTCTGCTATCTATCTATCCACAGGGAGCCATGGATCACTCCCTGTACACTCCTTAGTCTATTTTTGATCTTAGAACATAAGCCACTGGTGTTCTCTTCAGAAACATTTCCCCTGTGCATATGTATTCCAGATTTTTCCCACTTTCTCTTCTATTAGATTCAGTATATCTGGTATTATGTGGAAGTTCTTGATCCACTTGGACTTGAGCTTTGTACAAGGAGATTTTCATTCTTCTACATGTTGACCTCCAGTTGAATCAGCACCATTTGTTGAAAATGCTGCTTTTTTTTCACTGGATGGTTTTAGCGCCTTTGTCAAAGATCAAATGACCAAGGCTGTATGGGTTCATTTCTGGGTCTTCAATTCTATTCCACTGGTCTGTTTGCCTGTCACTGTGCCAATACCATGCAGTATTTATCACTATTGCTCTGTATTATAGCTTAAGGTCATTGGTGGTTATTCCCCCAGAAGTTCGTTGATAGTTTAGAATAGTTTTCATGATCTTGGGTTTTCTGTTTTTCTAAATATATTTGAGAATTGCTCTATCTAACCCTATGAAGAATTGAATTGGAAATTTGATAGGAATTGTATTGAGTCTATACATTGCTTTTGGCAAGATGGCTATTTTTATTATATTAACCCTGCCAATCCACGAGCATCGGAGATTTTTCCATCTTCTGAGGTCTTCAATTTCTTCAGAGACTTGAAGTTCTTGTCATACAGACCTTTCACTTGTTTTGTTAAGAGTCACTCCAAGGTAAGTTATATTGTTTGTGACTATTGTGAAGGGTATCATTCCCCTAATTTCTTTCTCAGTCTGATTATCCTTTTACTATAGGAAGGCTATTTATTTGTTTGAGTTAATTTTATATCCAGCCACTTTGCTGAAGTTGTTTATCAGCTGTAAGACTTTTCAGGTGGAGTTTTTGGCACTTAAGTATCTATCATATCATCTGAAAATAGTAACATTTTGACTTCTTCCTTTTCAATTTGTATCATTTTTATTGTCTTTTGTTGTCTAATTACTCTGGCTAGGACTTCAAGTACTATATTGAATAGGTAGGGAGAAAGTGGGGAGCCTTTTCTAGTCCCTGATTTTAGTGAGATTGCTTGCAGTTTCTCTCCATGTAGTTTGATGTTGGCTACTGGTTGGTTGGCTATAAATTGCTTTTCTTATGTTTAGGTATGGGTCTTGAATTCCTGATCTTTCCAAGACTTTTATCATGATGGGTGTTGGATTTTGTCAAATGCTTTTTCAGCATCTAATGAAATAATCATGTGAGTTTTTTCTTTGAATTTGTTTATATAGTGGAATACATTGATCAATTTCTATATATTGAATCAGCCTTGAAACCCTGGAATGAAGCCAACTTGATCGTGGTGAATGATCATTTCGATGTGTTCTTGGATTCAGTTTATAACATTTTATTGAGTTATTTTTGCATCAATATTCACAAGGGAAATTGGTCTGAAGTTCTCTTTCTTTGTTGGGTCTTTGTGTCATTTAGTTATAAGCATAATTGTAGATTCATAGAACAAATTGGTAGTGTTCTTTCTGTCTCTAATTTTGTGGAGTAGTTTAAATAGTATTGGTCTTCTATGAAGGTCTGATAGAATTCTACATTAAAACCATCTGGTCCTGGGCTTTTTTTGGTTTGGAAACTATTAATGACTACTTCTATTTATTTAGGGGTTATGGGACAATTTAGATGTTTTATCTGATACTGATTTAACTTTTGTATTTGATATCTGTCTAGAAATTGCCAGTTTCATTCAGATTTTCCAGTTGTGTTGAGTATAGGATTTTGTAGTAGGGTCTGATGATTTTTTAAAATTTTTTTTAATTTCAGTTTCTCCTGTTATATCTCCCTTTTCATTTCTGATTTTGTTAATTTTTAAACTGTCTCTGTGTCCTCTGGTGTTAATATGGCTAAGTGTTTATCTTGTTAATTTTCTTAAAGAACCAGCTCCTGTTTTTTTTTTGTTGTTGTTGTTGTTGTTGTTGTTGTTGTTGATTGTTTTTATTAGATATTTTCTTCATTTACATTTCAAGTGCTATCCCATAAGTCCCTCTACCCTACCCCCACCCTGCTCCCCTACCCACCCACTCCCACTTCTTGACCCTGGCATTCCCCTGTACTGAGGCATATAAAGATTGCTAGACCAAGGGGCCTTTCTTTCCAATAATGGCCAACTAGGCAATCTTCTAATACATATGCAGCTAGAGACATGATCTCTGGGGGTTCTGATTAGTTCATATTGTTGTTCCATCTATAGGGTTGCAGACCCCTACAGCTCTTGGGTACTCTCTCTACCTCCTACATTGGGGACCCTGTGTTCTGCCCTATAGATGACTGTGAGCATCCACTTCTGTATTTGTCAGGGACTGTCAAAGCCTCACAGGAGACCAGGTCCTGGTTTTGTTGATTCTTTTTATACTTTTTTTTTTGTGTGTTTGATACTTTTTTTTTCTAGAACATTCAGGTGTGCTATTCAGCTGCTAGTGTATGCTCTCTCCAGTTTTGTTTGGAGGCACTCAGAGCTGTGAGTTTTCCTCTTAGGACTTTATTGGGGAATTGAGTCCATTGATGTTAAGAAATATTAAGGATTTTTAGATTGTTGCTTCCTGTTCCATAAATTTGAATATGTTGTACCTTAATTTTCCTTAAATTCTAAAAAGTCCTTAATTTCTTTCTTTATTTCTTCCTTGACCTAGTTATCATTGAGTAGAGCTTCCATGTGTAATTGGGCTTTTCTTTTTTGGTGTTGTTGTTGCTACTGAAGACCAGCCTTAATCTGTGGTGATGTGAGAGGAGGCATGGGATGATTTCAATCTTCTTTTATCTGTTGAGGTCTGTTTGGTGTCCGATTATACGGCCAATTTTGAGGAAGTTACCATGAGGTGCTGAGAAGAAAGTATTATTTACTTTTGAAATAAGATGATATGGTCTATAGATATCTGTTAAATCCTTTTGGTGTATAACTTCTGTTAGTTTCACTCTGTCTCTGTTTAGTTTGTGTTTCCATGACAGTTGGATGTTGAAATCTTCCACTATTAGGGTGAGAGTTTTAGTAAAGATAATTTTATGAATGCGGGTGGCCTTGCATTTGGAGCATATATGTCCAGAATTGAGAGTTCTTCTTGGTAGATTTTTCCTTTGATGAATATGAACTGTCCTTCCTTATCCTTTTTGATAACTTTTGGTTGAAAGTTGATTTTACCTGATATTAGAATGGCTAATCCAGCTAGTTTCTTGGGACCATTTGCTTGAAAAATTGTATTCTAGCCCTTTACTGTGAGGTAGTGTTTGTCTTTGTCACTAAATGCTGGATCCTGTTTACATATCCAATCTGTTAGTCTGTCTTTTTATTGGGGAATTGAGTACATTGATGTTAAGAGTATTAATGTTTCATGACTGATGCTTCCTGTGATTTTTGATGTGATTTTTATGTTTGTGTAACTATCTTCTTTTGGATTTGTATGAGAAAAGATTACTTTCTTGCTTTTTCTAGGATGTAGTTGCCTTCCTTGTTTTCGTGTTTTCTATTTAATATCCCTTGTAGATATGCATTTGTGGAAAGATATTGTGTAAATTTGTTTTTGTCATGGAATATCTTTGTTTCTCCATCTATGTCAAGTTTTGCTGGGTATAGTAATCTGGGCTCTGTATGAGTTCTTCTTAGGATCTTGTAGCTTTCATAGTCTCTGGTGAGAATTTTGGTGTAATTCTGATAGATCTGCCTTTATATGATACTTGGGCTATTTCTGTTAGTGCTTTTAATATTCTTTCTTTGTTTTGTGCATTTGGTGTTCTGACTATTATGTGTTGGAAGGAATTTCTTTTCTGGTCCAATCTATTTGAAGTTCTGTAGTCTTCTTATATGTTTATGGACATCTCTTTCTTTAGGTTAGAGAAATTTTCTTCTAAAATTTTGTTGAAGATATTTATTGGCCCTTTAAGTTGGGAATCTTCATTCTCTTCTATAGTTATTATTCTTAGGTTTGGTCTTCTCATTGTGTCCTGGATTTTCTGGATGTAAATCCAGCATTAGGATATTTTTGTATTTTGCATTTTCTTTGATCATTGTGTCAATGTTTTCTTTTTTTTGTTTTCTTTTTATTTTATTTTATTTTTTATTAGATATTTCCTTGTGTGTGTGTGTGTGTGTGTGTGTGTGTGTGTGTGTGTGTGTGTGTGTATGTATATGCCCCAATACAGGAGAATGCCAGGGCCAAGAAGTGGGAGTGGGTGGGTATTGGAGCAGGACATGGGGAGGGTAGAGGGAACTTTCGGGATAGCATTTGAAATGTAATTTAAGAAAATATCTAATTAAAAAAATAAAAAAAATGAAATAAAATATACCCCTGTCAATGTTTTCTATGGTATCTTCTGTACCTGGGATTCTCTCTTCTATCTCTTGTATTCTGTTTGTGATGCTTACATCTATGACTCCTGACCTCTTTCCTAGTTTTCTATCCCTAAGGTTGTCTCCCTTTGTGTTTTACTTATTCTTTCCATTTTCCATTTTAGATCCTGGATGGTTTTGTTCAATTCCTTCACCTGTTTAGTTGTGTTTTTCTGTAATTCTTTAAGGGATTGTTATATTTCCTCTTTAAGGACTTCTAGATGGTTTACCTTTGTTCTCTTTGTATTTCTTTAAGGGAATCATTTATGTCCTTCTTAAAGTCCTCTATCATCATTATGAAATGTGATTTTACATCAGACTTTTGCTTTTCTGGTGTATTGAGGTATCCTGGGCTTGCTGTGTTAGGAGAACTGGGTTCTGATGTTTACAAGTAGCCTTAGTTTCTCTTCTTTATGTTCTTGCCCTTGCCTTTCACCATTTGGTTATCTCTGGTGTCAGCTGGTCTTGCTGTCTCTTACTGTGGCTTGTCCTTCCTACAAGCCTGTAAGTGGAGGTCTTACTTGAGTTCATATCAGTACTCCTGGGAGACCTGGAAGAATTTGAATATGTACAAGTGTGGCACATATTCATCTCCTGGGTACAGCCAGAAACCAGAAGGATCCTGTCCCAGGCTGTTCCTAGGGTCTTGTGTCCTATTGCTCTGGGAGGGTCCCTCTTGGGCCAGGAATTTCAACAGAAGTGGTGGTGTTACCTGTGGTTACAGGTATGTTGGCACTCCTGGGAGATCAACTCTCTACTGGTGATTTTTGGGTATGGAACACTGTGGCACAGGATCAGCTCCAGGAGCAGAGGTAAACTGAAGGCTCCTGTCCCAGGCTAATTCTCAGTTTCAGTTTCCTGAGGGTTATGGATGATTCCCTCTGAGCAGAAGTGGAGGTCTTACTTGAGTTCATAAGCCCATCTGCATTCCTTGGAGGCTAGCTCTTTCCTGGCAATATTTGTGTATGGAGCACTGTTTCACAGGATAAGCCCTGCTCTATTTTCGTATTTATGGAAATATTGTATTCATGCTAATTTTAAATTTTTCTACACATCCTATCATATTTTGTATAAACAAAGACTATCTTATTTTTATTATCAACATGTATATCATTTCTTTTTTTAATTTTTTAAAAAGATTTATTTTATTTATTATATGTAAGTACACTGTAGCTGTCTTCAGACACTCCAGAAGATGGAGCCAGATCTCGTTACGGATGGTTGTGAGCCACCATGTAGTTGCTGGGATTTGAACTTATCACCTTCGGAAGAGCAGTTGGGTGCTCTTACCCGCTGAGCCATCTCACCAGCCCCCATGTATATCATTTCTTTCATCCATTTTTCCCTTAACTATTATGTCCTCTGCAATTTTGAATTGAAGTCATAAGAGTGGAGATTCTTGTTTATTGGTTGTTATTGAATGTTTTTTTTTTTCTCACTGATTTTAATGAGAAAGCACATAAAGGTTGAGTATAACTCAGCTTAAATTCTTGGTGCCAGGAAGGCTTCGATTCAGATTTTTATAATATAGGTATATGAGTAGTGAGATGTCTTTAAGATGATACCTAAATTTGAACAAAATAAATTTATAGCTTAGGATACATGTGTACACATATTCTGAAGATTACTCTATACCTGCAGTTCTCAGGCTATGGATTCTTACCCCTTTGGCAGTTGAACAACTTTTTATGAGTCAGCTAAGACGATCAGAAAGCAAAATATTTATATTATGATTCCTGTATTTGGACTTCTATGTCAAACATTCAGAAATAGTATTTTAGATGTAGTTTTATGTAAACCTTCAGATTTTTGAACCATTTTGTCTTAGAATTTTCATTAAGAACATTCAACTTGTAGTTTTTCTATTATTAAGTATTATCCTACATATTTTAAATAGACATCCTTTATTATATTATATACCATAGGTGATTTCTAGTTTAACATTAATATTATGTTTTCTGAAAAAAATTTCAGTGCATGTTAACATGATCACAGAGTTGTATTAGTAAAGCCTGTTGATTCTTGAAGTGTTAGTAAATATTTCTTTATCATAATATTTTTAGAATGTATTTTCAATATTTTCTTTATGTGTATGTATTTCTCTCTGTGTGTATGTGCAAATAAATCAGGTCCACAGAGGCAATATTATGCCAGAGTCACCTAATGTGAACGCAGGCAATCAAACTCAGTAACTTGGGAAGAGCAAGTAGTGCATTCTCCTAATCACTGCTCAATTCCTTCAGCCCAACAGTAGATTTTAAAGCAGAACTAACATATCTGAGATAAATCTTACTTCATGGAGTGCATATTTCTCCTTGTCAATTCATTTCTTAGAGAGTGAATAAGGCATTTCATCATTTATTTAAGGGGGTTTCCACAGATGTTACATCCCTCCCCAGCCAAACCTCTGTAATTAAGTTATCACTGTCTTGAAAAGGCAGTTCAGTGAATCCATTATCGCTCAAGTGAGCCACTCTCGGGACTTTCCATACTCCACAGATTCCTAAGAAGATCTCCCAAAAGCAAGTTGCTTCATAAGAAACATAAGGCAGGGGGTTTAATGTTATGAAAATAGTCTCAGATTTTACATACATATGGCAATACATTAAAGGAGGATTCTATCCAACAGAACGTCAGTAACTTTTAATGCCTTAAACTTCCAAGGGACATTTTTCTCTGTGGGAATTTTCTTGGACCACAGGTTTGAATTAGGTGAGTGCTGTACATGTGTATGAGGAGTCCCATTAGCAGAGTAAGGGAAGAAGTCATTGTTTTTTTTTTTTTAAACAAACATTGAAATATTTTTTGGTAGTTCTTGTGATATAAATTTATTCTGCCTCTTTTTCCCCATTCTAACAAAACATATTGTACAAATATATTTGCTTTGTTTATAATTCTCCTGCTTTTTCTTTTTATTCTTCTCTCATGTACTACATCCCGAACAGATATTTTTCCTCCCTTCTCTCTTCCTAGTCACTCTCCAGTAACTTTAATTTTTTCAGCCCTTATTTTTAATGATGGTTCTTTAATGCTTAAACATTTCTTTTAGCCCACCACCCATAAGAGGTAGTGGAAAAGAAAGAATATGTGGGAAGTGGGCCTGTTTGGAAATGTTCTTTGGAGCAACTCCCATCTGTGTTGCTTGGAAACTGGCAGTTCAGTTCATAGGAGTCAGCAGCTGCAGCTCTAGCTGCTCACATATACTTTATGAACAGATTCCAGAGAGCAAACAGAAATCAGCAGCAGTGGCACTATATAACAGAAATAGCCAGGCCTCTGTCTTGGCATCAGTCAGCAGGAAGGTCCCTGAGGGTCTCCAGGAGAACTCTTGGCTGTGCCTCTCCCAGAGAAGCAAAGATAACACATCCTGCAAAACCCACAAACGTTGTGTATCTAGCTCTACCAGCAAGCCAATCTTAGCCTGTCACTGTCGATCACATTCTGTTTATACTCCCTCTAAACATCATGTGTCCTCCATGGGTCTTGCCTCACCACATGTCTTGTCCAGGTGACATTACTCTGCCAATCAGCCTGAGTTTGCAAAAACGGCAAGTAATTGTAGCATACTACCAGAAGACTTGGTGTGTTTCTTTCTATGGAGTCCCGAAAAATGGGACTCAACTATGCAGTGTAAGGTGAACCAAAACATGCATATCATTAACAAAGAACTCCTTATCATGTGTCCTTTCATGCGCTTGCTTTAGCAGAACATCCTTTCTCTTGTGTCAGCTTCAGTGAAACTTTCCTTCACCAGTCTGCCTTAACCTTTCACTTGTGTTCACTTCAGGAAAACATTCTTTCATGTGTTTGTCCCAGCAAAACACTGTCTAACAGAACTGACTTTTCAAAGAACCCTTAAGTTTCCACTTCATTCTCCCCTACATCTACTTCTACTGGGTCTTTCCCTCCTCTGTATCCCTTCCAAAAAACAAACAAACAAACAAACAAACAAACAGCACGATAAAGAGCAGTCTCTCCAGGGATACCAACTGAACATGTTGATTTATAGCATAAGAAATTAAGTCTAGGCACAAACCCTCATATTAGACAAACTAGTAGGGAGAAAGACGTTCCAAGAGCAGTCAAAAGAATCAGAAGCAGCCACCATTCTCACTGTTAGGAGCCCCAAAAGAACGTCAAACTTCACAACCATAATATACCTGCAAGGGACCTAGCTCAGACCCACAAAGCATCAGAGACTCTTGCTTCAGTCTCTCTGTGTGAGTCTCTACAAACCCTGCTTAATTGGTTTCTTGGGCCTTGTTCTCCATATCCTTGACCCTCCAGCTCCTAAAGTTCTTTCTCCCCATCTTCTGCGAGGTTGTTCTGGTTCCAAGTACAATCAATAAATGAGACTTCATAAAACTGAAAAGCTTCTGTAAGACAAAGGACACTGTATATGGTTAAACCAGCAATCTACAAAATGGGAATATATATATATATATATATATATATATATATATATATATATATATATATATATATATGTTTTTCGAGACAGCGTTTCTCTGTGTAGCCCTGGCTGTCATGGAACTCACTTCATAGACCAGGCTGGCCTCGAAATCAGAAATCCACCTGCCTCTGCCTCCCAAGTGCTGGGATTAAAGAAGTGCACCACCACGCCCGGCTTGGAAAATATTTTTTTCTAATTATTTTTTATTAGATATTTTCTTTATTTATATTTCAAATGCTATCCCAAAAGTCCCCTATATACTCCCCCCACCCTGCTCCCCTACCCACCCACTCCCACTTCTTGGCCCTGGCATTCCCCTGTACTGTTACATATAAAGATTGCAATACCAAGGAGCCTCTCTTCCCAATGATGGCCAACTAGGCCATCTTCTGCTACATATGCAGCTAGAGACACGAGCTCTAGGGGTACTGGTTAGTTCATATTGTTGTTACAATAGAAGAATCTCCAATGGCCTAGAAGCACTTAAAGTCTTTAGTGATCAGAGAAATGCAAATCACAACAACCTTGAGATTTAACCTCACACCAATTAGAATAGCTAAGGTCAAAAACTCAAGTGACAGCCCATACTGGCTGCCCATACTTCATTGCTGGTGGTATTGCAAACTGGTACAACCACTTAGTAAATCAATCCGGTAGATCCTCAGAAAATTGGAAATAGTTATACCTGATCCAGCTTTACTACTCTTGGATATGTACCCAAAAGATCTCCAACAGCATCACAAGGGCATGTCTTCCACTATGTTCATAGCAGCCTTATTTGTAATAGCCAGAAGCTAGAAACAACCCAGATGTCCCTTAACCAAATAATGGATACAGAAAATGTGATTCATTTACACAATTGAATACTATTTAGCAATTAAAAAATCAAGACATCATAAATTTTGCAGGCAAATAAATGGAACTTGAAAATATCATTCTGAGTGAAGTAAATTAGACTCAAAAAAAAAACCATACATTATATGTACTCAGTGATCTGTGGATATTAGCCAAAAATTACAGGTTACCTAGGATACAACCCACAGATCATAACAAGTATAACAAACAGAAAGGTCCAAATGAAGGTGCTTAAACCCCACTTAGAAGGGGGAAGAAAGAAAACATGAGAAGCAGAGAGTGGTAGTGACATAACTGGGAGAGGCAGGAGAAAAGGGAAACAGGATCAGGTTCTGTGGAGGGGGATCAGAAGAGAAGATCAGAGGGCCAGGGGAATGAATGGAAATATGCAGCACCATGAGGAGGAAAGTGAGGGAACCCTCTCTAAAGTACCACAGACCCTCAGGAGATGAGAGACTCTCAGGATTCAATGAAGGCAACCTTAACAAAAATGTCCAATAATGGGGAGAGGGAACTGGAAGAGTCTACCTCGAGTAGATAGGGCTTCAAGTGGAGGGACAAGGTTAATAACCCACAATCAAAATTTCTGATGCAGAATTGTTTCTGTCTAAAAGAACTACAGAGATGAGACTGAAGGAAAGGCAGTACAATGACCACAATGACCAGCCCTACCTGGGATCCATCTCATGGCCTAGGGGTTAGGGGAAGACACTAATTTTGATTCTATGATGTGCTTACAGATGGCAGTCTTACTGTATGGCTGTTCTCTGAGAGGCCCTACCAGCAGCTGACAGAGACAGATACAGATACAGATACCTACATCTAACCATTGGATTGATGCTGGGGACCCCTATGATTGAATTAGGGGAAGGACTGAAGAAGCTGAAGGGGTAGGTGACCCTATAGGAAAACCATCAGTCTCAACTAACCTTGAACTCTGGGAATTACTAGAGACTGAGCCATCAACCAGGCAGCATACAGGGCTATTCCAAGGCCCACTGCACTTATATAGCAGAAGACTGTCTGGTCTGGATTCAGTAGGAGAAGATGAGCTTAATCCTAGAGAGACTTGAAACATTAGGGAAGTCAGAGGACTGTTAGTGGGGGAAGTACCATCTCAGCAGCAAGTAAGGAGGAGGAATATGATGAAGAACTGTTGGAGGTGAGACCTAGAATTGGGTCAATTGATAGAATGTAAATAAAATAAATAAATAAATAAAAATTAATGTATGTCTTATGCTAAATTTTGAGATAACACAAAAGAGGAAAAGAAATAAAGATTTACTTTGTTTTTCTAAAAGCAATGGTTTAGGTGAGTGATAGAGAATGTGTTCAAGTTAAAATAAAATGATAATAGTCATAAATCAATACAGCTGAGACCAAAATTGCCAGTGGTAGATTTTTGCATATATATATATATATATATATATATATATATATATATATATATATATATATATATATATGTGTGTGTGTGTGTGTGTGTGTGTGTGTGTGTGTGTGTGTGTGTGTGTGTGTAAAACAGGGGCTTTGAGAGCAATTCAATAGACTGGGGCTTAGCCAAGAGCCAATTGTGTGATGTTAAATGTCTTTATGAATTTGAAATCTCCATATGATGCTGATAAACTGTAGAGTTATTTTCATGGCTGGCCCTTGCCTTGACCTTCAATATGTCTACTTTCTTAAGATTAATCCAGCTAGAACACTCTGTGAGATGATTAAACTCTGGCATTGACCTCTTTGGCAGGAAAGGAAGCATGCTTGCTGAGATTTCATTTCTCTTTTCTTTGAGAGTAACTGACAAATTCAGAGAAAGTTACTGTACTGGCTAGTTTTATGTCAACTTGACCCAAACTAGAATTAAGAAAGAGGAGAGCACCTCAATTGAGAAAATGCCTCCATAGTATTAGACTTTAAAGGTTATTTTCTTCAATGTGGGAGGGCCCAGCTCACTGTGGGTAGTACTATCCCTAGACTGGTGGTTCTGGGTTGTATAAGAAAGAAGACTGAGAAAGCCACAGGAGCAACCCAGAAAGCAACTCCCCTTGGTGGCTTCTGCATCAGCTCCTGCATCCAGAATCCTGTCCTGCATGAGTTCTTACTTTCAGTTCCTTTCATAATGAACTGTTATATGGAACAGTGAACAAATAAACTCTTCTCCCCAAGTTTCTTTTAGTCATAGTGTTTCATAACAGTAATAGTAACCCTAACTAGGACAGGTTCCCTGACCCTCATTTACCACGCTCAGGAGCTTGATACTTTGAGCAAAGAACTGATCATTTTATTCAACACGCTGAGTATGACAGACCACATCTTCCCTTTTTTTCTTCTGAATAGATTTTATCTGTGGAAGTTCTTTATGTTTTAAGAGGATCAAAACCAATGTCTCATTTTATCCTAGGACAGGAAGATGAAATGATGCATATTTATGTTATGTCATCTCTGCCCCTACACCCACAGCTTTGGTACATTTTGCCTGTTTTCATCTTTCTGTAAGGGGCAAAGAACTTTCTATTTTCCCAATTCTTGACTGGCAAGTCTGGTATAACATTATCTACGATGTATAAGTACTGTAATTTTTTTCAGCTCTTGTTCATCATAAAATACTTTGTAGCTTCCTATGAAGAACTGAAGAAAATTGGCTATTGACACTTCAAACCAAGAGTGTAAAAAGAGGAAATGAAGATGATAGATAGATAGATAGATAGATAGATAGATAGATAGATAGACAGACAGACAGACAGACAGACAGACAGACAGATAGATAGATAGATAGATAGATAGATAGATAGATAGAGTTTCATTGATTCACCAAGTTTAACAGGTGTCACTCACAAAATTTAGTATAATAGGAAGCTATGCCTTGTTCTTAAAACAAGGGAATGAAGAAAGACTGTATGTAAGCAACATCTAGGTAATTATCTTCATCCAAGAAGGAGCATTTTCTGTTTTCACATGTGTCTAGGAGTAGCTCTACCTTTCTGATAAGGGTTGTTTAGGTATTTCTGCAAGTTTTGTTCTATTAGCTCCCCATGGAATATAAAAGCAATGAATTTACTGTTTTGGCCATTAAAGTTTTGTTTCTTTCTCTGTGTTATTGTCTAAGATCATCCAGAAGTTATTCTGTAGATCAGCCACAAATGCCCCCTACATCCTGTCCCTTGCCACCAAGTCCCAGAATCTTGTTTCTGTCAACCTAATTTTTAGATATGTGCACCTTTGACCTTTGAACGCAGAGAGCATTGGCAGCTCATATTTTCCCTTTCCTCTGTATTTCCTAGATTACTTCTCACCAGTGCTACATTCTCTTTGATTTCTAGGACTACACAGAGAAGGGTAACATGGAAGGTGAGAACAGAGCTGGCTCTGAATCTCATGTTCACAGCTAAAACTTCGGGAAAGTTGCACACTCTCAGAAAATGCCAGGGTGTTCCGAGGAAGACTGTGATTTGGAGACAAATAAATCCTGGGATTTCTAGGTCCTTGTGAGTGTTTTTTATAATCTTTTATCTAGTCTTCCTCTGGTGCCATTTTTTTTTCCAAGAATCAATCAGCTTTGAGACAATGCATCTCTGTCAGACATGTACTGAATCTTATATGTTGTAAAACATTTTAGTAGTAAGGGGAAGTGCATTTAAGATGGGCCAGTCTCAAACAAATTCATAGGACATGGGCAGATGGTAGCTAGGTTCTTTGCCAGATTGTTTTTAAAGCAGCCACTAGGCCAGTTTTCTACACAATCAGGAGCCAAAGTCTCATTATCCATATTCCTCAGGATTCTGATCTTTAAGTCTCCCACTGTAATATACTATTATTCTCTTCTTTCAGCATTTTAGTGCTCTTCTTTTTATGTTTAACTCATCAACATTCCTCCTAGATTGGTCTAATATCATTGAGCAGATCCATGCTTTATGTGTATTGAGATCCCAGATAGCATGCAAATGTGAAACATATCTGAACACTAGGACTCGTTCCTCTCTTCGTCTTGGCTGATATATGATGTAACTAGTGGCCTTTCCTGTCATGCCATAATTACCTTTGAGTCCTGCTATATACTACTGATCCAAATTCTGTCTCAGAGGCATCCTGACCTGGAGAGATGACAAAATTTCTCCTTAGTAAAATCTAAGGACAGGAAGTATGGTTTTTATTTTCTAAAAGTTATAAGTAGTTTCAAATTTAGTAGAGTTTAAGGGAATAGTAAACATTTAAGGGAATAAGGAACATTTCTTCCCAATATTACTTAACCAATAGTTATGCTTATGTTGAATTTTACCTAAAGTCTTAGACTTTTAGCCGTCTTGTCTTGTTTATTATACTATAGCAAGCCTTTCAATGGATAAGCTCTCTCGTGCCAGGAGCCATGAAAGGGAACCTAAAAACTAGCAGGCAATCTTCCTGAGATAGTTCCACCCCAGATTACATTGATTAAAATCTAAGATGGACTTGCTCTTTAAGGCAAGGTTGAGGAGAATTTCATTTTAGGAAAGATTCCTGCTACTAATATACTTTTCCTGTTATTAAATACATAAAACAATCACTGGGTATTAGATCATACTTTTGAGTTTCTGTAGAAAAACAAAGTTATGCTGTCTTGTACTGATATTATATAGACAAATAGATGATTTCTTAATTCTTAATGATGATCCTATAAGAATTCCTAAAATTATATTAGTAATTATTAAGCTCTTTTATAATAGAAATGCTATTAATGTCCTTTCTGATGTCAAAACTGCATTAAGAAGTCTGACAGTCTTCAAATCACATGAGTTAATTGTTTCTGAGATAGCAATAAGGCATCTGCAACTTAGAGCACATTCCACGAGGTTATAAAACAATTAACCAAAGGTCATAAAAAGGGAACTGAGAATTTATAAAAAGTGCTAGGACAGAAGATGAAATAATGACTGGGTTTATCTATCTGAAAATTCACTAATACCTTAGTCACAAAAATTATGTTTTTTAAACCTCCATGAATCTGTAGAGCTGATGACAGATGAACATTTAGCCAGATGAATACTCCTAATGGATATGCATGTGAACATTCTCTGTTCCAAGGTTCTTATTTCATTTATGATTTGAATTTATGCATAATCCACTGATGAACATTTTACCACATGATAATGCATTCTGAAAGATGAGTAAGTGCTGAGGACAAAGAGGAAAAAAGGACTTTAAAAATTTAATTAAATAATTAAAATTTTTACACTCCATATTTCATCCCCCCATCCACTCTCCAACTGTTCCACATCCCATACCTCCTCCCCACGCCCCTGTCTCCAAGTGAATATCCCCACTCCTGACCCTAAGTGATCTCTAAAATCCCTGGGGCCTCCAGTCTCTTGAGGGTTAGGTGCATCATCTCTGAATGAACACAGACCTGGCAGTCTCTACTATATGTGTGTTGGAGTAGGCTCATATCAGCTAGTGTATGCTGTCTTTTTGGTGGTTTAATTGAGACTGCTGGTTCTCCTACAATATCACCCTTCTCAGCTTCTATAATTCAACAACAGGGGTCAGATGCTTCTATCCATTGATTGGGTATAAACATATGCATCTGATTCTTTCAGCTGCTTGCTGGGTCTTTCAAAGGGCAGGCAGGCTAGGTCCGTTTTTGTGAGCACTCCGTAGCTTCAGTAATAGTGTCAGGCCTTGGGACCTCCCCTTGAGCTGGATCCCACTTTGGACCTGTTGCTGGATCTTCTTTTCCTTAGGCTCCTCTCCATTTCCATCCCTGTAATTCTTTAAGACAAGAACAATTATGGGTCAGAGTTGTGACTGTGGGATGAACCCCTCTCCCTCGTTTGATTCCCTGTCTTCCTGTTGGAGGTGGCCTCTATAAGTTCCCTCTCCCTACTGTCTGGCACTTCATCTAAGGTCCCTCCCTTTGAGTCCTGGGAGTCTCTCACCTCCCTGGTCTCTGGTGCATTCTGGAGGGTCCCTTTAACCTTCTATCTCCCAAGTTTGTCTGTTTCCATTCTTGCTGCTTGCCCTCAGAGCTTCAATCCTTTTCTCTCACCCAATACCTGATCAAGTTCTTCTTCTCTCCTAGTCCCCTTTCCTGTCCACTTTCCTTCCCAGGTTCCTCCCTCCCTCCCCACTTGTGATTGCTTTCTTCTCTCTTCCAAGGGGGACTGAGGAGTCCTCAGTTGGGCACTTCAGCTTGTTGACCTTTTTGAGTTCTTTGGACTGTATCTTGGGTATTCGGTTTTGTTTGTTTGTTGGTTGGTTTTGTTTTGTTTTGTTTTGTTTGTTTGTTTGGTTGGTTTGGTTTGTTTGTTTGTTTGTTTGTTTGTTTTTGCTAATATCCACTTATTAGTGAGTACATACCATGCATATACTTTGGGGGCTGAGTTTCCTCACTCGGGATGATACTTTCTAGTTCCACCCATTTGCCTGCAAAACTCAGGATATCCTCATTCTTAATACCTGAGTAGTATTCCATTGTGTAAAAGTACGACATTTTCCATATATATTCCTCTGTTGAAGGACATCTAGGGTGTTTCCAGATTCTGGCTATTATAAATATGTCTGCTATGAGCATAGTAGAGCATGTGTCCTTATTACATATTAGAGCACCTTCTGGGTATATGCCCAGGAGTGGTATAGCTGGGTCCTCAGGTAGCACTATATCCAATTTTCTGAGGAACTGCTAGACTGATTTCCAGAGTGGTTGTACTAGTTTGCAATTGCACCAACAATGGAGGAGTGTCCCTCTTTATCCACATCCCTGCCAATCACTTTTCAATGTGTCCTTTTTTGTTCCTGAGACTTCAACTAACAGCCTGGAAGTTAGATCTCAGCAGTCCCGCAGAGCTAAAATGACTTTACTTAATACCCTGCTGTTTTAAGACAAGGTGCTAATGCCAGACTGCAGTTTCTGGCCTCAAAGGAACTCAGGTTGGCTACAGCAGCATAGTGACATGGACTTAAGATAGCTAAATGTTTTATTATTAAACATCAACCCTAAATATCTCTAAGACCATGTCTTACCCCAGTCAACACTCTTTCCCCTCTGCTGCCTCAAAAGGAACCACTAAAAATGAACAGCCTTACCTGGCCCCCAGGACTCTAGTAACATTTTGTTGTCTCTGGCATTATAGTTTATGTCTTAATGGTGATATTGTATGGTTGTAAGGCAAAAGGTAGATAAAAGCATCCCTCACAATTTGTACAAAAATATGTGCGAAAAGAGGCTATCAAGGTGATAAAAGAAGTTTTTAAAATAGCGTATCAATGTTAT
>LR750048.1:629699-688852 GCA_902729485.2 Mus minutoides
CTGGAGTTTTGTAGCCTTGCATGTATTTAGCTCTCAGGATCTATTTTCTTGTTAATTGATGAGGCCCAAATACCAGGGTTAGGGCTTAGTTTTAGCTTCCAATGTATTTTCTGAAAAATGACATGACTGGAGGCTAAATAAGGCTTCCCACAAATGTGACCTTATTTATTTCCTTGTATGCATCATATATTAAATTGTGTGACATTTGGAAGTATCTGTATTCTACGTCACCAAGTGCTCAGGATCCATTCCTGAAATGACTCTCACCCACTCATTATTATTCTTATTATCCCCATCTTCTTTCTTTCTTTCTTTCATTTTTTTTTTTAGGGATTTTTTTTTTCAATTGGGACATGAACATACAAAATGTATATGCAAGGCACAGGAGTATCAGGACACTCAGAGATTACAGAGATGCTAGGGAGATGGCTGTCACTTTCACAAGCAAGACAAGAGACTGACAGATGACCTTATTTCACTCAAGACAATGGTGATTTTAGGTGTGTTGCCTTCCTGAATCCTGACCACTTTTAAAGGCAGCTGCTTCTTCTGGCCTGTTTCCCTAGCCCTGCAGGCTAAGGAAGAGAGAGTTTTATTAATTATCCCAGAGTATCACATGACTGCCACACAGCAGTCTGCCCTCCAGACTGCAGACTAAGAGTCGTAAGAGATGAGTGGTCAAAACAGTTCCCCTTAAAAATAGGACCCTTGATCTGAGTCTTAATGGATTAGCAGGGCTGCGGAAGGCAGTGCTATGAGAAGGGATTCCAGTAGAGGATGAGGAGGAAATCTGATTGGACAGCTTTGTGTGGTGGCATCCCAGTATGTGCCCCATCTACTTTCTATAATATCTCTTTACTTTTTTCAAGTTATAATGGACAGACTAATGTATTTATCAAAGATTTACAATGGAATATATATTAATACAAATATTAATTGTGAGATTGCCATATTCAAACTGTTCACCCACAAATTTACTTCTAATTATCATTATGTGTGTGTGTGTGTATGTGTGCGTGCACGTGTGTGTGTGTGTGTGTGTGTGTGTGTGTGTGTTTGTGTGTATGTGTGTGTGTGTATGCTTGAAATTAGAGAATCTTGGAAAATTTCAAATATACAATAGATTATCAGTTATAGTTGTCATTTTGTACAATAAATCCATAGTATTTATTATTCTTTCATGAAAAATCATGTCCCTTTGCATATATCTTATTAGTTCTCTATCTTCAGCCCTGACCCACCATTCTGGGACTTTGACCATAGTTACACCCAGGAGTGAGACATAACCTATATGTTTTTCTTTATGAGCAATGTGTCTTCTAGATTTTCTCATATTAATTCAACAGATGGTATTCATTTTTAAATTAATATTCCTTCTTTAAAGTAAAACATTGATATAGACACGTACATATGCATATATACATTGCATACTATATATATACTAAATAATTCTATAATGAACATTAAGTACAAAGGTCTCTTAGTTATCCTTATTTCATTGGCTTTGGTTACATACCTGTAAGGAGTAAGGACATTTCATTTGGTAGTTCTGGTAATTTTTTAGTAACCTTCAGATTCTTTAGCATAGCAGGTATATAAATTTATAATTCTTCCAACAGTGCACAAATACTTTCTTCCTCCACATCTTCAACATTAGTCACTGTTTTTCTTTATTTATAACCATGCTAAGAGGCATGAGTGTATGTCTCATTATGGTTTTCAGTTGTCATCTTGGGGCTCTGGTCTTGCTAACTAATGAGTTTCTTAGCTTGTGGGAAGGTGCTCATTGATGGGTATTTGTGCCACTAGAGTGTCACCCTACATGTCATTTATTGTTGATGCAGCAGCAAATTTAAGACCTAATTATGAAGTAATAGGAAAAGCTTTGCTATTGTTTTTTGTTTAGCTCCCTTGTCAGCCTTGCTCCTCTTTGAAGGTATAGAAAGAGCAGCATGTGTCACAACAGTGGAAGAGGCAAACTCTTCCTGAGTCTTAACCTTAAAAATGTGCACAGGAAAGTTCCCAGTAGAATTTTGTTCAGGAGGGCATGACAAACATGATTTCAAATGGCAGATTCAATAACACTCTGCTCTGATTTGCTTCTAGAAACAGTATTACTATATATTTCCTAATTAGAACTATGCATTTTAGCATTCCTAAAGAAATTGGGGTAGTAAGGCTGGTGTTAAGCAAAAACAAAACAATAGTGACATTTGATACTTGTCACAACCCGCAGCACTATGGAGGACAACACAGAAACCATGAGTTGAAGCTAGCTGGGCTACACATAAATTCTCGGTTTAATAAACAGACAAATAGACAAGTAGCTTTGATATATCACAATGGTTGTAAATTATGCTTAATTTCCCTACCACACCATAGTCAAGATCAAGGATGAATTTGTGTGGTAAATCATTAGCTCTCTAAAGGTGAATCCCTTCTCTCATATGCTAGTAATCATATATTATTCAAAAATTAATCATTTTTGAATCATCTTTCTCAGGAAAGACCTCAAGAGATAAATGTTAGAATGCATGTGAATGGAAAATCAGGAAAGAAGCCTTCTGGGTAGCTTTTTGTAGCTTAAGGCATTGGTTTCAATTCTGTACCCAAAGGAATATTTTCATGGCTTCCTTCTCTGATTACTCTAATTCGGTCTCATGCCAGCCTATTGTTTCTTGTATAAGGGTGCTTTGCTTGAATTATTTACAGATACTTCTGTATCCAAATGACTTTCTGTTAAACCTTTGCTTTGAAAATATAAGTTACACATCCATGTAATAAGTGCATTTACTTAACATATGTGCACTTTTTACAACCAACAAATATTTATTGAGATTGTACTAGTTACCAGTCACAAAATACCATTGTAGTAAATTTTCTGAAAGAAAAGTCAAAAGATTCATGCCTAGGATGCCCTTCTCAGTAGCAGAACCTTTTCCCTGGAAAAGCACTCTGTTTTGACAATATAAACCAAACCTCCATGTAATAATTGTGTCTGCTTAACATACATGCACATTTCATGGTCAATTAATATTTATTGATAATTTACTGGATACCAGTTACAAAAAACCCAACCAACCAACCAAGCAACCAACCAACCAAACAAACAAACAAACAAAACAACAACAACAAAAACCATGGCACTAAAGTTTCAGAGAAAAAAGTCAAAAGATTTGGGTTTAGGATGCCCCTCAGTAGTAGAACATAATCCCCCAAAGTATGAATTCTACTTTTTCATACATAACACCGGATAATCACAATGAAACAAACTATCTAAGTAACTAAGTAAGTAAGTAACTAAGTAACTAACTAACTAACTAACTAACTAACATATTTCAAGTCAAGTATCCTGGAACATACCTGTAATTCTGGTATCCAGGAAGTTGAGGCAGAAGAATATTAGTTTGAGATCATCCTGTGTTATATATTGACTCTGTTACTCTCTTTCAAAAAAAATTAAAGCTTAAATATACACTGAAGGCAAGAGGTAGTTCAGAGCATACCCTGATCTTCCCGAGGACCTGAGTTAGATTCTGGCCATCCTCATTAGGCAGCTCACAACCACCCATAACTCTGGGTCCAGTGGATCTGGTGGTGTCTTTTGGATTTCTAGGACATCTGAACTCATATTTATTTACATAGCCACAAATATATATGTACTTTTAAAAATAGCAAAAATAAATCTTTAAACAACCCAGCTCTTGGTTAGCTTCTAATTGTAGCCCTTGTGGTAGAACCTCAAAGTGACAATACTTCTTATCAATAAATATTCATGATCTAATAAAAATTATGTATAACTTTATGTTATGCATTTGTTTTACTGCTGTGATAAAACACACTTACTAAAAGCAACTTATAGGAGAAAAAGATATCTCATGATCACATGCTCAGAGAATGGTGTATTTCATACTGGGATAAACATTCCTACATCATTTGACATTCTTGCAAAGACATGTCTTCAAGCTAATTTGATTAGGGCAATCACTAAACTGAAACTTCTTTCTCAAAATATTCTACAATATATCATGAAGATAAGTAAAGCTTACTACGGCAAGAAGAACAGTTGTTTACAATACTTTCAACCTGAAGAAGTGTTAATAGAATTTTCTGGTGTTTACTCTCGTGCTGTGTGGCTAGCTGGGATAAAGGCCAGCTTCATGAAAATCTATCATATCATATATCACCAGTTCTTGCAAAGATCAAAATTTACATTTTTAAACGTATTTTCTACTGAGTGTGTATTCCTCTTATACCACCACAAGGTCAGAAATTTTTATGTCAAACAATCCTATACCACAAATCAGTTCTTGGACTTACCTAAGATGCTGTCAATGCAATTCATGGCTTCTTTACTTGATGATAGAGCCGTTGATGACCTCGCACAGTTCCACGAGCATTGAATTTGTACAGTACATGAATACTCCAAGATAAGATGGACCACATCATTGGTTCATCGCATCAATAGAATTACTTAGTATACATATTGTTGGATAGTTTGTCATTGGTGTTTCTATGCTGCTTATCCTTAAAATCTTGAACCATCACTTTCAACTTCTTAGTGATTTTTCTCTATGAACCCTTAACCAGTAATTATTTTTTTACTGTTATGTCAGATTACAGAGAGTAGAAGAACCTCTCAAATCATTACATAGCACACAATACCATTTCTAAGACTAAAAAGCTTGATCTATACGTGCTGCTTCATTACTCTTTCTGACGTCATCGCCCCTCCTTTCCCCGATACCCTTCATTATTGCCCAGTAAACTGCCTCAGATATGTTTTAATTGAATTATTGAAAGGTACTCAGTTTCATACCTAATGTTCTTAGAATAATAAATGCACTCATGCTAGAATAAAGTTGGAGAAGTGCTTTACTTTAACCCAGACAAAATTAATGTCTTCATGTCTTTTTCTAACCATGTCAGGAACATATGTAAAGAGAGGAGATAATTATAGAGCCAAAACTTTATTCATGTCTCCAAACTATTAGAAGCCAAGAAGGAAGTAAAAAAGGAAAAGCCCTGGAAAATATGTACAAATGGAAGCTTCAAAATTTCCAAGGATGGAGTAATACATACAATTGTAAGATTGAGGCTAAATCTTTCCAAAGAAAAGGAACGATCTTACCACCCAAAAGCATGGATTTGCTTAAGAACTGGCTTAGCATTTCTCCTTCTTAGGAAAGATACTCTGTGATAACCTAAGTGGAAGTATGCAAGGAAAACCAACTTGCTTTCAACCCATTTCAGTAACTCATTCCCACAGAAAATGGGCTGACGGAGAGAATAGAGTACACAGATTAATTTTACTGAGAGCTACCCAACATCAGACCTACTCACCACCATGGCTCCATTCTTCCAGTACATCAAACACACACTCCAAACACAAGCTGAAAGTAGGACTCACCTCTCAATATTCTAGTATCAAGCAAATGCATTCTAAAATCCTGATCCATTGTCTGCCCACCACATCATTCCAGTTATTAACTTTATAGAAACTTGGATCATATCTCAAGAAGAAGAATTTGTCACTATTTACCACACCCAAGGTTGCCATACAAACTCTTAAAAAGATAGTAATTAGATGTAGGATTTACAGTAGCTATATCAGGTGTTGCTATAGATTAAACTAAGCAAGAGAAACCCTGACTTTAAAAATGGCAGACATCAGCAACAGTAACTATTACAGAACTTGTCTGAGTCTGAATGTTTGTTAGGGGCATGTTAGTAGAAGCAGCAGCACTGGTATAACTATTAACACTCAGGGTCTCTTTTGAGATGCATGCTTACAAGTTGAAGAGAGCATGCTTGAGCAGGGTTTAGAGCTGTNGATGCTTTTGTCTGTGGTATAGAATTGCTGGCTTCAGAGAAAACCCGGGATGAAAGAAAAAGTTTTAAGGTTCAAATTTCAGAGTGTTGTGACTCACCAAACTTGAAATGTCTTCCTAATTTCTTCTTCTTGTTACTGACATTGAGAGTCAGCTGTGTGTCCTCAAGAATCTGGTCTTGGGAGGTACCTGCTGTGTGATGTGATCATATGTGCTTAGAATCCTAGTCCCCCATTCTGACTCTCTTGCCTTCTCTCCTCTTGTTTATTTCTCTCCTCTATCGATTTAAAAGCATGTTTCCCATGTATAATTGTAATAACTCCAGTAGCAATACAAAATATCTGTGTGTCCCCATTCATATCAACAACGGAGAGATTAATTCAAAAATTTCTCCTCTAGAGTTTCTTTATGAAGATCAAATGTAATCAGAAGTGCAAGGATATTTATAAACTGTGATGTGCAGTGCAATCACAAGACAGGGGAGCAATAGCATCCCTCCATCCTAGACTGCTTTAGCAGCCAGGAAGTACGATTTGTACTTGATTAATTCGCATGGCATTTTGATAAAGCAACCTTGTTAAATAATAGTTTTAGTGTGATTGTTCTCACATACCAGCAGAGGAGAGAATAAGGAAATAGCATGTTCAAAGAATATGAAAAAGACCATATAAAACAAATAAACAAAAAGAAAGATTTTTGTTTTTAACCTAACATATTTATTTTCCCCTTGGCTATGAGAGCAAGAACTAAAACCTTTACAAGTATTTAGTGTGCAATGTAGCTTATGGTCCATGTTGTTTCTCTCAAGGACATTTAAGACAGTTGTAGAATGCAGGGATGAACAGAGAGCTTGAAGATAACCTCATTATATTTATAAATTTCTTGAATGTTACTGAAACCATCCATAAAGTGGTAACTGGTCTCACTGTTCCTATAACACATTTCTGCATTCAGCATGGTCTTCACAGATGTACCCATGAGTATATTTCAGTGCTGTCATGTTAGTCACAATGGAATATCTTGGATTTTGTGATATCTTGGAGCAGGTGAACGGCTTTTACAGCTAGCTGGCAGTTTCATCCAATTGTGAGGAGTTGAATGGTCCATTTGCTTGTTCTCTTGTATTTCTCATTGGAACATGAATAGACAATTTCTAATAAGTAGGACAAAATGGAATGAATGTATTCGAGTCTCAAATGTTCCATCAATGAACTGTGACTGTTTTTCTCCCTTCCTCCTCCAGCTCCTCCTCCCTTGCCTATTAATGCTTTTTCCACACATCTCCTCTCTCTCCCTTCCTCTGGGAAAAATAAAATCTCAGAATGTAATTAAGCTTTTAAGTGTCACATGGGGAAGAATTCCAGCTCCTAGGATGTAGTGAGAACAAGGCTGTATGCATGAGAGGGGCACATCCCTGGTCCAGAGTAGAGATCAATGGTCCATAGACAAGGACCATTCCCATAAGTTAATGATCAACTTCTGGTGCTCAGAAGCTTGTAAGGTTTGTTTGTTTGTTTGTTTGTTTGGTTGGTTGGTTGGTTGGTTGGTTGGTTGGTTGGTTTTTCGAGACAGGGTTTCTGTGTATAGCCCTGCTGTCCTGGAACTCACTTTGTAGACCAGGCTGGCCTCGAACTCAGAAATCCTCCTGTCTCTGCCTCCCGAGTGCTGGGATCAAAGGTGTGCGCCACCACACCCGGCTGCTTGTAAGATTTTTAAACTTCCTTCATTTAAAGGTTGTTTCAGGGAAATATATGCTGAAATAGCGATTATTTTAAAAGATCTTATCACAGGTAAATGAATGTAAGAAAATAAAGTAAGGAAACAGAAAACATTGAATTGTATTCTTATATCAACATATTCAGCAAGTGCAGCCCAATTACAAAGATAGATGTATACAATACACCATTGCCTAACAACTAACTCAGTATACAAAATGTCTTTGATAAAAGTAGAGAACAATACTCCTTATCAATGTGGAGTAACATATTTCAAACAGAAACAAAATAGTTTATATCCTTGTTTTTCAAGAGACATTGGGAAAAAACTCAGACACTATGGCATAGGACAGCTAGTGCCTACTTAAGGAACCCTAATATAGCTGTCTCGTACAGAAGTGGATGCTCATAATCATCTATAAGATGGAACACAGGGCCCACAATGGAGAAGCTAGAGATAGAACCCCAGGAGCTGAAGGGGTCTGCAACTCTAGAAGAGGATCAACAATATGAACTAACCAGAACCCCCAGAACTTGTGTCTCTATCTCCATATGTAGCAGAAGATGGCCTAGTCGGCCATCATTGGTAAGAGAGGCCCCTTGGTACTGCAATCTTTATATGCCCCAATACAGGGGAACGCCAGGGCCAAGAAGTGGGAGTGGGTGGACAGGGGAGCAGGGAGGGGGAAGGGGGGAGGGGACTTTCGGAATAGCATTTGAAATGTAAATTAAGAAAATATCTAATAAAAAATTTTGAAAAAAAAAGGAAAAAAACAAACCCACTAAAATCCCTATGTCACTTCACCTTCTATGAAAAGGATCATGTGGCCTTTGAGAAGATGCAGCCCATTCCAGGAAAATGCACATGTAGAGAGCAATCCAGACTCAAGACCAAACTGGAATAGCTTTGTGAGCTCAAATTTCACTAGCAGTATTATAATATACTGCATTAACTTCTCAGAAGCATGCTAAGGAAAACAATGAGAGAAATCCCAGACCTTTGGAGCCTCCATATTTGTGTCTTCTAAGAACTCACCGTGCAGAGGCACGTTTCATTTCAACAGTGCTGTCTACAGATGACATACAGAGGAAAAACTTTGACTTTCCAATGTGTACTTGACAAAAGCTATTTCAGAGACCATTTCTGTACTGCTTGCTCAGTCATGCATCCATGTCCAACACAACATCTGTCAGAACTTGTCACTTTTATTTAAGAAAGGCTTTGACACATTAAAATTTCTATTCTAATAAAGCCTATGTCTTATTTGACAGCTTTACAATATACCATGCATGTGTCCACTGTGAACACTCAGATCACTTCTCAGCATGTTTTTCTCCTTTGTCAACTTGGATAGATTCTCACCTTCTTTTAGCCCAATTTCTAGAGAACTAAAAAGTGTATATTAAAAATATCACAGTTTCTGAATTCTCTGAGGATTGTGTGAGAAAACATATTATAGAAAAAAATGTAATTTACAGTTGGTAAGGAAAAATGCCAGTGTAAAGTAGCACAAAGAGACACATAATCACAGAGAACTGAAACCTGAATTACATGTTTTCACTTTGAATACTACATTGACTAAGAAATTAAAAAGTATTCATTCAGTTTTGCCTACATTAGACAATATACTACAATGCAAATTAAATGTTGTGAGACTAATGAGGTCCAATTGCATCTCCTTATCTTATCTAATATAATGATCTTCTATAATGAATTGCTATCATTTGTGGTCCAAAGAAAGGGTGTTTTAATAATTCTATCAATATTTTTCACTCATTATAATGTGTAAGTGAGTCAAAGATTTGACTTATATGCACTAGTACATATAACATATTTACATTTATAAAATATTAACTCCATTTAGCAGAAATGGAAATAATTCTGAGTAGACAAACATATCATTCAAGTTTATCTTAAATAAAGTTGCCCAGGAAAGATAGTCATTTATAAAACAAGTTGGTAGTTATGAATACATGCTTTTGGAAATCTTGAATTCATATGGAAGCAAACTAATATGCTTCATTATGATGAAGAATAATAATAACCAGAAAATAATACATAGTCTTAATGATTTACATCCTTAATTGATAAAGAGATATAAAATGATTGATACTGAGGAATAATGAAACAACAACTATACCCAGTTTACACAAGTCTTTAAAGCTTGAATACCTGTATACCCTAAAAAATTAATTTTATTAATTTTTATAACCATCTAAAAATTTATAGGTAGACAACATTTTCATCAACATGTTGAAAATGTTGCCTCATTTTCTATTCTTTCTTGTAATTCTGAGACAGATATATTTTAACACTATGCCAATAGAGTTATAGCCAAGTATCAGTGCCCAAACTGCTGTTTGTTCTAGTATATTGATAATACCGTGACAATGTAACTTCTCTATAATGCTAATGGTACAAGCCCAATTGAAGAATAAAAGGAGACTGCATATGATTTTTCAGCTTTCTCATAAAGCCTGAAGTTGGCTCAAAACAAAATGTCCACAAATAGCATGCTTAGTCTCTTCTTTCACTTTCAAACTGGTGAAACTCCAAGATATGGGAAAAAAACAAAGAAACAAAAACAAAACAACCACCCTGCCTGTAGAAGAAAACACTTTCATGTTGTTAAGACACAGAATTTAGGGTTTAAGATCAATTTAATTACTCTAGTACAGATGAAAAATAGAATATCATCTCCTTATTTCAGCAACATTCCATTTGTAATTTATGAATGAGCATCCCCATTTCTTTCATGTATGTGACATCCAGTCCTTTCCTTAAAGCAATTAAAAAGTGACTCATGATGAACTACTACAGATAGAGGTAATTCTCTTGTATTCTTCAAAACCCAGGGTTTCTCAACTACTGGATGACACATATCCTCCCCAATCACAAGCTCTTTGTCAGGCAGTAGCCAATCCAGAAAAAAGATTTGGCTAAAATATTGGCAGTATTAAAGAAATTTGATCTTTTTAAAATGTTGACATGTCAAGTATAAAATAATGACCTGTATCTTCTGTCAAAGATAGAGAAATATAACCAAGATTAAGAGTGCAGAAAGATTACACATAAAAATGGTTCCTTTTTACAAAAAAATAATATGTTTTCATTTTTGAGAATTCCATATATATGAAATATGTAACATATTCAGTCTTATGGCACCAGCACCTTCCATGTACTCTGCAGGACATCATCTGCCCAACATTTAAGCATGGGATTTTGTGCTGTGAAAAAAAAAAAAAAAAGATGTCTTTCAGACTTGTCATTTTATATCTGGTATAATCTGTGACAGTATGAAGTTAGTAGGTAGAAAAACTAAATGGAAGGCCATCCATATTCATTAAAGAAACTTTAGTAAAACTCAAAGCACACATTGCACCACACACAATAATAGTGGGACACTTCAACATCCCACTTTCATCAATGGACAGATCCTGGAAACAGAAACTAAACAGAGACACAGTGAAAACTAACAGAAGTTATGAAACAAATGGATTTAACAGATATTTAGAGAACATTTTATCCTAAAACAAAAGGATATACCTCCTTCTTAGCACCTCAGGGTACCTTCACCAAAACTGACCAAATAATTGGTCAAAAAACCAGGCCTCAACAGATACAAAAATATTGAAATAATCCCATGCATTCTATCAGATCAACAGAGGCTAAGGCTAATCTTCAATGACAACATAAATAATAGAAAACAAACATACACATGGAAGCTGAACAACACTCTACTCAGTGATAACTTGGTCAAGGAAGAAAATAAGAGATAAATAAAAGACTTTTTCAGAGTTTAATGAAAATGAAGCCACAACATACCAAAAGTAGGGGACACAATGAAAGCAGTCCTGAGAGGAAAACTCATAGCTCTGAGTGCCTCCAAAAAGAAACTGGAGAAGCCGGGCGTGGTGGCGCATGCCTTTAATCCCAGCACTCGGGAGGCAGAGGCAGGCGGATTTCTGAGTTCGAGGCCAACCTGGTCTGCAGAGTGAGTTCCAGGACAGCCAGGTCTACACAGAGAAACCCTGTCTCGAAAAACTAAAAAAAAAAAAAAAAAAAAAAAAAAAAAAAAAAAAAAAAAAAAAAAAAAAAAAAAAAAAAAAAAAAAAAAAAAAAAAAAAAGAAAGAAACTGGAGAGAGCATACACTAGCAGCTTGACAGCACACTTAAAAGTTCTAGAACAAAAGGAAGCTAATTCACCCAAGAGGAGTAGACCACAGGAAGTAATCAAACTCAGGGCTGAAATCAACAAAGTGTAAACAAAAGGAATTATTCAAAGAATCAACCAAACCAGGAGCTGGTTCTTTGAGAAAATCAACAAGATAGTTAAACCCTTAGCCAGACTAACTAGAGGACAGTATCCTAATTAAGAAAATCAGAAATGAGAAAGAAGACATAAGAACAGAATCTGAGGAAATCCAAAACATCATCAGATCCTATGACAAAAGCCTATACTCAACAAAACTGGAAAACTTGGATGAAATGGACACCTTTCTAGACAGATACCAGGTACCAAAGTTAAATCAGGATCAGATTAATGACCTAAACAGTCCCATATCCCCTAACGACATAGAAACAGTCATTAATAGTCTCCCAACCAAAAAAAAAAAAAAGCCCAGGACCAAATGAGTTTAGTGCAGAGTTCTATCAGACCTTCAAAGAAGACCTAATTTCAATTCTTCTCAAACGATTCCACAAAATAGAAACAGAAGGTAGTCTACCCAATTCATTCTACAAAGCCACAATTACCCTGATACCTAAACCACATAAAGACCCAACAAAGAAAGAAAACTTCAGACCAATTTTTCTTATGAATATCAATGCAAAACTACTCAATAAAATACTTGCAAACTGAATCCAAGAACACATCAAAATGATCATCCATTACAATCAAGTAGACTTCATCCCAGGGATGCAAGGATGGTTCAATAAATGAAAAACCAACAACATAATCGACTATATAAACAAACTCAAAGACAAAAACCACATGATCATCTCATTGCTGACAGGAGCCTGATATAATTATCCCCTGAGAGGCTTTGTCATTGCCTGGCAAACACAGAAATGGATGCTCACAGATGGAGCACAGGATCCCCAATGAAGGAGCTAGAGGAAGTACCCAAGAAACTCCTATAGGTTTGCAGCCCTATAGGAGGACCAACATTATGAACTAATCAATACCCCCAGAGCTCCCTGGGACTAATCCACCAATCAAAGAAAACACATTGTGGAACTCCTGTCTCTAGCTGCATATGTAGCAGAGGATGGCCTAGTCGGCCATCAATGGGAGGAGAGGCGCTTGGTCTTGTGAAGTTTCTATGCCCCAGTATAGAGGAATGCCAGGGCCAGAGAGCAGGAGTGGGTGAGTTGGGGAGCAAAGGGAGAGGGAAGAAGATAGTGGATTTTTGGAGAGAAAACTAGGAAAGGGAATAACATTTTAACTATAAATAAAGAAAGAAAATATCTAATAAAAATGAAAAGAGAAAAGAAAGTAAAACTATATATATTGTTTCAAATGTGAACATATTATAAGAACAATATCATAGTGTTAGTAGTGATAGTGATTATAAGTAGATTATAAGTGAATCCTCCTAATACTGTAAAGTTGCTGCCACCAGGTATATTCAGGTATATTAATGCTGTCTGTGTTTCTTTATATAGGGCTGGTATTCTGTTCCCTGATGTCTGGAGTCTGATCATTTATTATGCAGTTTCTTTTATTTCATTTGTTAAATGAGTGAGTTAGTTTAAGTTTAAGATTTCTTTCAGAACTAAGTTCTATAAATTAATATTCTCACTCCAAAAAAATTATGATATGTGTGATAGTGTGTGTGTGTGTGTGTGTGTGTGTGTGTGTATGTGTGTGTCTATGGAGAGTGGGCATGTATGAGTATATTTGTGACCACATGGTTTATATAGTAGCAACTACTGTGTACTGTCCATTACAGTTATAACAAATTTTATTTTTGGACAGATTCAAGGATGATAGTGTTTGTAAAAACTCATATTTCTTCATGTATATCCAAAAGGCTGAAATTCAATGATTATGTTTTTGGCATCATCTGAGTCATACCGAAATAAAGTCTTAAAATGATGCCTTGATCAGAATTAATATCATTATTGGTACTTTTTTTCTTATTCATTTGACATAAGGAATCCACCCCAAGACACTTATGATAGAAATAATATAATTTGGGGAAATTTGCTAAAATATAAATAATTCAGAAACACTTGGCGCATATTTAGATATCATATTTTTCACTGAGAAGGCTCTGGCATATTTTAGTTTCCCAGGATTCCAGGTGATGCTGTTGTAGAAATAAATCATTAAGGAATCAGCAAAATATACTAACTCTTTGCAAACCTGATGAGCAAGGGATAGGACCCAACAGTTGCACAGTTTTGGTTTTCCTTTAAAGTGACAGGCAGTGATAGATCATAGATATAATATTGACCTTTTGTATCTCATGGTAAAGAGCCCAGAAATGGTGCTAATATTAATACTGGCAGAAAGGTGTGAAGCTAAAATAACAGATAACTTTTCTATTCTGCCCCCGTATTCAGCATTGAAGGAGCTTTTGACATAGAACTGTAGCTTCCCCCAGCCTTGAGCAGGCTGACTCAGACCTGTTCTGCCACTGTCAGCCCACCTAGTGTAGAGTCCTCTGACCTAGATAAGGTCTATTGTTTTGCCACATCTGGAGTTTTCTCCAAGACACCACTACCCCCTGAGAGGCTGAACCTATCTTCCTGAGGTGATCCTGACTAAGCAACAGCCTGGTGACAGAGTGAAGAGAGCCTGGTGACAAAGCAAGGAGAGCCTGGCATGGTGGGGGATGGGCTTTCCTCCTTTTAAGTTCAAACTCAAAAAGTAAACTTTGGGCCTTGATCAGTATCTTTGGCTTGGTCTCATTTTTCTCTCTCTGTCTCTCCCATACAGCCCCTGCCTTCCTCTCAGGAACCCAGTTCCACCCAGCAGGCAGCTACAGGTGGCACATAACGAGGGTCCTGAACATGGAAGGAACAACTGGGGGAAACACTTTCTTGGTGGAGCTCCACAGAAAACATAAGAAGATGGTATCCTGCAGGGTAAGCAACATTTTGTATTCATGCAAGTGCTTGCTTTAAACTTCATCTTTTTGAAATTGTTGGTGTAGATGTGAAAGGATACGGGCTAAGTTGGGACAGTGTTGACCTGACACTGATTCCATTTAGGGGTTGACAGTGGAAAATGGGATCAGAAAATTCTAAGCAGGCATTTGTCTGCAGCCTTCAAGAGCTGCTTCAGGTGAGAGGAGTAGGGTTTGAAGAACAATTGTTAGAAAACTTTTCAGATCAGATAGATTCTTGCTGCCCATGGTTCCGAGGAGAAAGAACTCTAAATAAGAAAACCTGGAAGAGAGTTGGAGAAGCTCTGAAAAACACCCAGGCAGATAATTTACCCTCTGCCTCTGGGTGCTCATAAAAGATGCTATTGATGAAGAGACTATGCAGACGTCAAATAGTGCCCAGGGAGAGCTTGAAGAATCTCAGAAAGAACACCTGCCAGAGAGGGTTTTCTCAGAAAAAAAGGCCCTCTCAACCCTAAATTATAAAGGTATAGAGATCCTCATGATGAAGAAGCTTATTCAGAAAAAGGAGCAGTCAAATATTATTGCCAGGCTTGGCCCCCTTGTGAACCTTCTGCCCTACCTATGGCCTCTACTGTGGGAGATGCTACTCAAATGGACATGCAACTAAGTAAATGAGAGTTTGAAATTAACTTGTAGAAATTGACTAATGAGCTACAGGAGCTAAAAAAGGTGCCAAGTACAGGGAAGAACAGCTATTGTGAGATATACCAATCGCCCCTTAGAAAGAGCTGTGAGTCAGGCTCTCAGGAAAGGGCAGGATACATCTGACATTCTAGCTTTCCCTATAGTTGAGATAATTGACCAGCAGAACAATAGAGTCAGACAATATCAGACTTTGGAGTTCAAGGTGATAAAGGAGTTAAAAACAGCTGTGCCACAGTATGGCCCTACAGCTCCTTTTACACAAGCATTATTAGATACTGTGATGGAGTCAAATTTAACCCCCCAAGATTGGAAGACTGTGTAAGGCTACCTTGTCAGGAGGAGAATATTTATTTAATTATTTATTTATTTATCTATTTATTTATTTATTTATTTATTTATTTTTGGTTTTTCGAGACAGGGTTTCTCTGTATAGCCCCATTTGTCCTGGAACTCACTTTGTAGACCAGACAGGAGGAGATTTCTTACTTTGGAGTTCTGAATGGCATGAAGCCAGTAAGAGAACTGCTGCTTTGAATGCTCAGACCAGTAACCCAGACTGAGATGTTAACATGCTTTTAGAAGAAGGTCAATATGAAAGCAATGCTAATCAGATTGGGTCTCCTGTTGGAGTGTATGCACAGGTTGCAATGGCTGCCTGTCATGCTTAGAATCAGTTATGGACTAAAGGGGATCTTAGTGAAGGTTTAGCCAGTATTCAGCAGGGCCCTAATGAGCTTTCTCAGGACTTTGTGGCGAGGCTATTAAAAGCAGCTAGTAGAATGGGCTCTCCCATACAGCCCCAGCCTCCCTCTCAGGAACCGTTCCTGTAGCTGCCCGCAGCTACATGGAACTGTTGCAGGATCTTCCCTATCCAATCCCATTAGAGCAGTGGGAGGCTTGTGACTGGACAAGAGAAGGGAAGCAGAGCTAGGAGATGAGACAGGAAGAGAGCTCTGAGGAGGAGAGAGAGGACCAGAATGGAGTATGATATGGTATTATCAAAATGTTAGAATAATTGTGTTAAAGCTTTATCATTATCATTTGGCTCTGAAATTATTGTATTGGCATCTCATAAATTGTGTTATTATTGATACATAAATCTGATTGGCTAATTAAGCATTAAGAGTCTTGATTCTACCGGGTAATTAGGTGTTGAGATGGCTAATCAGGGATGAGTGGGGCATTGAATGAATGTGAGAGGAACTCTGGGGGCCCCATCCAAGAAATGGACAGGTGGGAGTCATGTGGCCTCACAGGGCTGGCAACTTGGCAGGCCTAACCTAGTGAGTAAGATCACCTGGTGCAGGGGCTAGCTAGCTCTAAAGAGTTGGTGGCGGTGGCGGGAGCAAGGGAATGCAGCCTGGCCCAGCTGAGAGTTGGTAGAAGCTGTTTTTAAATATTTCCCCCAACATAGAACTACATTTTTAAATCCCATTTCTTATTTTCATATATTGGACTAGATGAAATCTATGTATTTGTTGCACTGTTTCTTTCCATTGAGACTCTAAATGAAAGCACATTTTAGAAAGAAAAGTGATAAATCCTTATATCTTCTTAACACTATTCAGAAAATTATTATGTATACAAAAATCATACAATGGTATTTATGGTTTGACTATGTAGCCTTAATTAGCCTAAAATTCTGTATATAGGCAAGGCTGAACTGAATTTACAGAGATCTGCCTGCATCTGCTTCTTAAATGTTGGGATTAAAAGCCATCCTTCCCTGCTTTTATAATCTTTGTTTGTGTAATTTTTAATTTTTTAAGTCAGCATATATTTGAAGCATTTTCCCACATCAATCCTTCAATCCTTGTTCCCTATGCTTAATCTCAAATTTATAGTCATCATCATTATTATCATCATCATCATCATCATCATTTTACTAACTGGTCAGCCCTGAGATCATCCACATACAAGTAGCATAAATACTGAGAAGGTTGTATTCACATTTAAGAATATATATATATATATATATATATATATATATATATATATATACACTTTTTAAAAAGATATCTCTTTAGAAAGCACTTAATAAGGGCACAAGGCAGGAAGTCCTTGAAGAAATGGAAATAATCTTACTAATACATTCAAATTTGAGCAATATGTATACTATGATTTTATAAGGTACAAATTAGGAATTCTTTGGCCACTGGATTACTGTAATTGCATGACTTATAATTCCAGATAAAAAAGTTTATTCAATGTATTGTAAAAAAGATGAACAAGCAGACTTGTAAGCAGAAGTACCCCTGTGCTTATTTTTCTATAGTTGTTAATATATCGAGGTTTATTAGTAAGAAATGAAGATGTAATTCTAAGGAGGAATGAAGTGTCCACACATTGTCTTCCTTCTTGATTTTCTTGTGTTTTGGGAGTTGTATCCTGGGTGTTCTGGGTTTCTGGGCTAATATCCACTTATCAGCGAGTGCATATCAATTGACTTCTTTTGTGATTGGGTTACCTCACTCAAGACAGGGCCCCTAATATAGGAGCTAGAGAAAGTACTCAAGAACTGAAGGGGTCTGCAGCCCTATAGGTGTAACAACATGAACTAACCAGTACTCCCAGAGCTCGTGTCTAGCTGCATATGTAGCAGAAGATGGCCTACTTGGCCATCATTGGAAAGAGAGGCTCCTTGGTCTTGCAAACTTTATATGCCTCAGTACAGAGGCACACCAGGGCCAAGAAGTGGGAGTGAGTGGGTAGGGGAGCAGGGCAGGGGGAGGTTATAGGGGACTTTTGGGATAGCATTTGAAATGTAAATGAAGAAAATATCTAATAAAAAATTTAAAAAAAGAAATGAAGATATATATGTAAGGTTAAATGTAAAAACCAATAGCATTAACTGTGATGAAAGCATTTGAGATGTGATTTCACTCCTGAAGTCTTCTCTGTAATGGCTATACTCAAGCCCAGTAGAACTCATGCATTTCAGTGACTAATATTAACAGAAGTGAGAACAGAAAATATTTAGTGGATTTGTGACTATAAATTTGAGAGTAGGATAGAGAACAAGGACTGAAGGGAGGAAATTGAAGTGGGGAAATGCTTCAAATATATGCTGACTTAAAAAATTAAAAAACACACAACTGGAGTAATCGATTATATATTCTTATTTGGGTTACAAACTTCTACAATATAATAGGCTAAGTTCTAGTGGTTTCACTCTAAATTTCAACATGCCTCTGTTGTATGATCTAAAATTCCATCACTAGCTATCTACCCAAGATACTTGAATTCATATGTGCACAAATGATTCAAAAATCAGTATCTACAGCAGATTTGTTAGAAATCACCTTAAAATAGAAAAAAAATTAGATAACCTTCATGGTAAATGGATAAACAAATAGTATTTTTTTTTTGTACAGCACCATTTTTTTTTCAGAAATATAAAGGAGGAATCTATGTAACAATATGATTGATTACCAGATGTATTGTCTGTTTTAAAAGAAAATTTGCAACAAAGAATTCATGCTTCCATCTGGAAGCACATTCTAGAACAAATAATATCTATACATAAAAATTTAGAACAAGATTTTTTGCAAAATTGATTATAAGTTTCTGTGATAAATCAGGAGGAAAGTCTGTAGAGACAGTAAAATGATATTGTTAATTAATTCACATTTATTTGAGAAACAAGAATTTCACTGCTTGCATCTATTCCTTGGTAACTTTTACACAGATTCCTGCCATTCATTTGTAATTAATCACCTTATACACTATCCTGTTATCAACCCTGAGTATTATACACAATATCACTTTTATTAATACTGTGGTAAATTACTCATTGAGCAATGCTCCTTGATCCTTTTAATGCTGCAATTCTTTTTGTTAAATGTAATTTTAGTATTAATTCTTTGAGAATTTAATACAATCTATTTTGGGGGTGGTTGTTTTGTTTTGTTTTGCTTTTCCACACAGGGTTTCTCTGTGTAGCCCTGGCTATCCTGGAACTCACTTTGTAGACTAGGCTGGCCTCGAACTCAGAAATCCGCCTGCCTCTGCCTCCCAAGTGCTAGGATTAAAGGTGTGTGCCACCACCGCCCAGCTCAATACAATCTATTTATGTATGTGTTTTGGTCAGATTCACCCCAACTCCTCTTACTACTGGCTTCTAGATTCACTCACCACCTCATTATCTCCCTCCAAATTCGTGTCATCTTTTAAATTTTTTAAATATCCCACCAACATAATTTGTGCTGACATTTACTCTTAGGTATATTTCCATCCATTGGAACATGGTTGACCAACCAGTGGCCATATTCTTAATGACATCTGATTCTTTCTCATTGTCAATTGCTCAATAAAGAGTCAGGGCTGGAGAATGCTCTTGCCTTTCATATTAGAATAGTGACTAGCTTGATCATGTGCAGGCAACCAGAACTTCTTTGAGTTCCTGATTGCCTCAATAAGTATGTCTAGAAGAGAGGGCTTCAATCCAGTCTTCCTGGATCTCTGACTCTTTCTAACTTACTGGCTCTTCATATCCCATGAGTTTTGAGTAGCTATGAGAAGAAGGTTGATAGAGATGTCTGACTTGTAACCAAATGTTACACAGTCATCTTTTCTCTGCACCACTTCTGAGGCCCAAACCAACAATCCACTGCACAAAGAAATTTTTTTTCTGATTTGGTCTTTGAACTGAGCTTATGTATGGGAATAAAGATACAAATTTAGACATCTATATGCTACTATGTCCATTTAGCAAAACAAACATAGTGGGCTCACCCCTAGAGCCTCTGTGTTCTGCATGCCTAGATTATTGACTTGATTTATAGCACCAGGTATTTTGTTGTATAAGTCTATCATTTCCCAAGTTGATATTCCGCTTCTGATTTGTTATTGGATAATTTTCCAGTTCAGAAGTAACATGCTAGCTAAAAATTTGAGAAATGTGTTTTATCACCTCTCTGCAACGAACCTTGTAGCTTCTGTGAGGGTGATGACGATGATTTGTTGTTGTTGTTGAAAATAGATTCTTCTTTCATCACCGCAGTTTCCCCTCCTTCCACTCCTTCTAGCTTCCTGCACCTGCCTTCACCCCTAGATTCACTCCCCCTCTGTTCCCTCTTCAGAGAAAAGCTGGCATGCAAGAAAAAAAAACCCAAAGATCTAGACAACAGCACACAGGACCAAATGCCACAAGAATATGACACTTTCCCTCCACCACTAATGTTCCCCACAGTAGCTTTCCTAACTGCCGGTAGCTCTTTCTTTAACTGATGTTCCTGTTTTAGGTCATGGCTTCTCCAATCCATTTTTCACAATGCAATCTCTGTGAATTTCAGAAGTCAAATATGATCATGTCACTTTTTGGTTTATTTAAAACCTGTCAATATCATTCCACTGCCTTCAGGATAAAATCCTACTCCTTAGCAGGGCATGTAAGGTCACTCATGAGGAAGCATATGCTTAAATTCCTGGATGTGTCTATCAAAAGGATTCTACTTCATTGCAAGCTCCAAAGACAGGATACTTACGGTCCTCAATCATGCTGCATGTTCTTTAAAGATTTTTTTTAAGGAGGTAATTTTCTTCTGCCTAACAATTTTATTCTCTTCCCATTCTTAATATCATCTTTCACAATTTGGCTCAGAGGACCTTCCGTGGTCCTCTCTCCCCAGTGAGATTCTGCTTCTTTTGTTCAAGAGAAGTGGGCATTATCATGATCAAAGCGTCCACTGGAAGCTTTCTTGGTTGATTTTATTCCCATCGTTTGTACCCCTTCAAACGTAGATGACTTTTTTTAGCTTAGTTTTCTCGGAATGAAAATCCCAAGGGAAGGATTTAATGCATGTGGTTTTGAATGTGACTACAGGAAGCAACAGCAAGATCAGAGACAGGGGACTTCATTCTTTTTTGTTTGTTTCTTGTTTTGTTTTTTTTTGTTGTTGTTGTTGTTGTTGTTATTAGATATTTTCTTTATTTACATTTCAAATGCTATCCTGAAAGTTCCCTATAATCTCCTCCCCCCGCTCTGTTCCTCCACCTGCCCACTCCCACTTCTTGGCCCTGGCATTCCCCTGTATTGGGGCATATAAAGTTTGTAAGACCAAGGGGCCTCTCATCCCAATGATGGCCAGCTAGGCCATCTTCTGCTACATATGCAGCTAGAGACATGAGCTCTGGGGGTACTGGTTAGTTCATATTGCTGTTCTTCCTATAGGGTTGCAGACCCCTTCATCTCCTTGGGTACTTTCTCTAGCTCCTCCATTGGGGGCCCTGTGTTCCATGCTATAGATGATTATGAGCGTCCCCTTCTGTATTTGTCAGACACTGGCATAGCCTCACTCAAGATAGTTATATCAGGGTCCTTTTAGCAAAGTCTTGCTGGCATATGCAGCAGTGAGACTTCATTCTTAAAGAACTGTTTGGATGTATCTAAAGTTTAGTTAGTATATTGGGTCATGCTGGAATTATCTTTAAAATCTATGTCTCTGAGGCACCCCAGCATAGGAAAGTTTGACATTTACAAAAGAACCTGTTTGAACAGCTTCCTGTACCTAACAACAGCGCCCTTTGGTTACTGTTTGGAAGCAGGTTAACTGTGGAGGTGAATAACTGTTAAGTCCTGGACAAGTTTAGCTTAGGGTACATAACATATGGATACATATAGAGTCCTGCATATATCCATGGCTTGTTTTCTGTGCTAGTCTTTGTCTTTATAGGTATTTTCAAAACCATTTATCAAATAAGTGACAATTTAAAGAAAAGAAAAAAAAATTTGGGTTTTTTTTTTTTCATTATTTTTCTCACCATCAAGCATTATTTCTGGCACCTGATACTTCAGATGTTTCAAATGACTATTTTAATAAAGGCATCACTGAATAAAGCATTACCTAAAAGGTTTGTAGATGCTGTAAGATTTCAATACATATTTATGACATACACACTGACACAGAAGATCGGAGAGGGAGGGGGAGGGGGAGGAGGGGTGAGAGATGAAGAAGGAGAGGGGGAGGGGGAGGAGAGAGGGAGAGGGAGGATGGAGCACGAAGGACAGAGATGGAGAAGGAGATGGAGACTGAGAGAGAGGTATACACACATGCACAACCTCTGTTGTGTTAGCAACAGTCTTGTTCACTGTGCTAGTCTTTACCTATGTAAGTATTCAAAACCATTTACTAAATAAATGAATAGCTATTCAACTCCACAGCTGACCTGCTTTCAACCAGTAACCAAAGGGAGCTGGTGTTAGATGCAGTGTATACACAGACATTCTTTTTTTTTTTTTTTTAGTTAGATATTTTCTTCATTTACATTTCAAATGCTATCCCCAAAGTCCCCTATACCCTCCCCCCTGACCCTGCAACCCACCCCACCCACTCCTGCTTCCTGGCCCTGGCATTCCTCTGTATTGAGACATATGATCTTTGCAAGACCAAGGGCCTCTCCTCACTTTGAGACACTCTTTTTTCTTTCCCACTTCATGTCTCTCACTTGTTTCTCATTCTCATTTCAGAGTATCTTCTCAAACTTATGGATTTGCTGTCTCCCGTTCTTTTTGTTGATTTAATTGTTCTTCACCAGCCCACATTAATGAAGAGGACTTTTAGAGCCTGCTTTCTTCAGCATTACAGCCTAGTGGCCATGAGTAATGGCAAGAGGGTCAAGACAATAGAGTTGGGGGGTGGGGAGGGCTGTCACTTCAGAACATCTAAAATCACACTGTGGGGTAGTGGAGCACAGATTGACTGTTGCTACCTGGACTCCACCAATGGCATAAATGAAAAGACAACTTGAGTCACAGGGCCAGTACCCTCTATATTTCCAAGAATTATTTCTGTTTATAATTTTTTTTAAAGAAAGGGAACTAAAAATAGAAGCTAAGGTATGAGAGAAGTAAAGTCTTCAAATACTTTCTTGAAATGTCATATAAAATGAGATAGCCTCCTGGGGCAAGACAACTATCAGCCAACATTAAAATATCAGCAGAAAGTAAATGCATACAACTTTGAAGTTTTGGAACAATTGTCCAAATCAAACAGAAAATTTAATTTTTTTGCTTTGATGAATTTATATAAAGTCTACTATATAGTTCTTATATTTTGGTAGAATTTTCATTTCTCAAAAATATATATTTCTAAATTGATCATTTTCATAATATCTAAATATTTATTTTGTTTAGATATTTTCTTTATTTACATTTCAAATGCTATCCCAAAAGTTCCCTATACCCTCCTCCCACCCTGATCCCCTACCTCCAACTCCCATTTCTTGGCCCTGGCATTCCCCTGTACTGGGGCATATAAAGTTTATAAGACCAAGGGGCCTATCTTCCCAGTGATAGCTGACTAGGCCATCTTCTGCTACATATGCATGTATGTAGAGACACAAGCTCTGGGGTACTGGTTAGTTCATATTGTTGTTCCTCCTATAGGGTTGCAGACCCCTTTAGCTCCTTGGGTAATTTCTCTAGCTCCTCCATTGGGGGCCCTGTGTTCCATGCTATAGATGACTATGAGCATCCCCTTCTGTATTTGGAAGGTACTGGCATAGCCTCACTCTAGATAGTTGTATAGGGTCCTTTCAGCAAAATCTTGCTGGTATATGCAATAGTGTGTGGATTTGGTGGCTGATTATGGGATGGATACCCAGGTGGGGTAGTCTCTGGATGTTTCATCCTTTCCACTTAGTTCCAATCTTTGTCTCTGTAACTCCTTTCATGGGTGTTTTGTTCTCTATTCTAAGAAGAAATGGAGTATCCATACTTTGAGCTTTGTTCATCTTGATTTTCTTGTGCTTTGCCAATTGTATCTTGGGTATTCTAAGTTTCTGGGCTAATATCCACTTATCAGTGAGTGCATATCAAGTGACTTCTTTTGTGATTGGTTTACCTCACTAAGAATGATTTCCTACAGATGTATCCATTTGCCCAAGAATTTCATATTCATTGTTTTTAATAGTTGAGTAGTACTCCATTGTGTAAATGTGCCACATTTTCTATATCCATTCCTCTGTTGAGGGACATCTGGGTTCTTTCCAGCTTCTGGCTATTAAAAATAAGGCTTCTATGAACATAGTGGTGCATGTGTTCTTATTACCAGTTGGAACATATTTTGGGTATATGCCCAGTAGAGGTATTGCTGGATCTTCTGGTAGTACAATATCCAATTTTCTGAGGAACCTCCAGACTGATTTCCAGAGTGGTTGTACCAGCTTGCAATCCCACCAGCAATGGAGGAGTGTTGTTCTTTCTTGACATCCTCCCCAGCATCTGCTGTCATCTGAGTTTTTGATCTTAGCCATTCTGACTTGAGTGAGGTAGAATCTCAGTGTTATTTTGATTTGCATTTCCCTGATGATTAAGGATGTTGAACATTTTTTCAGGTGCTTCTCTGCCATTAGGAATTCCTTACTTGAGAATTCTTTGTTTAGCTCTGTACTCCGTTTTTTAATGGGGTTATTTCAATTTCTGTAGTCCAGCTTTTTGAGCTCTTTGCATATATTGGATATTAGTCCCCTATCAGATTTAGGATTGGTAAAGATCCTTTCCCAATCTGTTGGTGTACTTTTTGTCTTATTGACAGTGTCTTTTGCCTTACAAAAGCTTTGCAATTTTTTATGGTCAATAATTGATCTTAGAGCACAAGCCATTGCTGTTTGTTTAGGAATTTTTCCCCTGTGCCAATATCTTGGAGGGTTTTCCCCACTTTTTTCTCTATAAATTTCAGTGTCTCTGGTTTTATGTGGAGTTTTTTGATCCACTTAGACTTGAGCTTTGTACAAGGAGATAAGAATGGATCAATTTGCATTCTTCTACATGATAACTGCCAGATGTGCCAGCACCATTTGTTGAAAATGCTGTCTTTTTTTCACAGGATGGTTTTAACTCCCTTGTCAAAGATCAAGTGACCATAGGTGTGTGGGTTCATTTCTGGGTCTTCAATTCTACTCCATTGATCTACCTGTCTGTTGCTATACCAGTACCATGCAGTTGTTTTTTTGTTTTTTTGTTTTTTTTTTTGTTTTGTTTTTTTTTTTTCACAATTGCTCTGTAGTACAGCTTGAGGTCAGGCATGTTGATTCTACCATAGGTTCTTTTATTGTTGAGAATAGTTTTTGCTATCATAGTTTTTTTTTTTTTTTTTTAATTCCAGATGAATCTGCAAATTGCCCTTTCTAACTAAGTTAAGAATAGAGTTGGAATTTTGATGGGGATTGCATTGAATCTTTAGATTGCTTTTGGCAGGATAGCCATTTTGACTATTTAATCCTGTCAATCTATGAGCATGGGAGATCTTTCCATCTTCTGAGATCTTCTTCAAATTTTTACTTCAGAGATCTTGTCATACAGATCTTTCACTTCCTTAGTTAGATTCACACCAAATATTTTATATTATTTGTGACTATTGTGAAGGGTGTTGTTTCCCTAATTTCTTTCTCAGCTTGTTTATCCTCTGTGTAGAGAAAGGCCATTGATTTGTTTGAGTTAATTTTATATCCAGTTACTACACTGAAGCTGTTTTTCAGGTTTAGGAGTTCTTTGATGGAATTTTTAGGGTCATTTATATATACTATCATATCATCTGCAAATAGTGATATTTTGACTTCTTCCTTTCCAATTTGTATCCTCTTGATCTCCTTTTGTTGTCGAATTGCTCTGGTTAGGACTTCAAGTACTATATTGAATAGGTAGGGAGAAAGTGGGCAGCCTTGTCTAGTCCCTGATTTTAGTGGGACTGCTTTGAGTTTCTTTTCATTTACTGTGATGTTGGCTACTGGTTTGCTGTAGATTGCTTTTATTGTGTTTAGGTATGGGCCTTGAATTCCTGATATTTCCAAGACTTTTATCATGAATGGGTGTTGGATTTTGTCAAATGCTTTCTCAGCATCTAAGGAGATAATCAAGTGGTTTTTGTCTTTGAGTTTGTTTATATAGTGAATTACGTTGATAGATTTCTATATATTAAACCATCTCTGCATCCCTGGGATGAAGCCTACTGGGTCATGATAGATGATTGTTTTGATGTGTTCTTGGATTCAGTTTGCGAGGATTTTATTGAGTATTTTTGCATCGATATTCATGATAGAAATTGGTCTGAAGTTTTGGTTTTTTTGTTGGATCTTTGTGTGGTGTAGGTATCAGAGTAATTGTGGCTTCATAGAATGAATTGAGTAGAATACCTGCTGTTTCTATTTTTGTGGAATAGTTTAAGGAGAGTTGGAATTAGGTCTTCTTTGAAGGTCTGATAGAACTCTGCACTAAACCCATCTGGTCCTGGGATTTTTCTTGTTGGGAGACTATTGATGACTGCTTCTATTTCTTTAGAGGAAATGGGACTGTTTAGATTGTTAATCTGATCCTGATTTAACTTTGGTACCTTGTATCTCTCTAGGAAGTTGTTCATTTCATCCAGGTGTTCCAGTTTTGTTGAGTATATCCTTTTGTAGTAGGATCTGATGATGTTTGGATTTCCTCAGGTTCTGTTGTTATGTCTCCTTTTTCATTTCTGAATTTATTAATTAGAATGCTGTCACTGTGCCCTCTAGTTAGTCTGGCTAAGGGTTTATCTATCTTGTTGATTTTCTCAAAGTACCAGCTCCTGGTTTGGTTGATACTTTGAATCATTCTTTTTGTTTCTACTTGGTTGATTTCAGTTCTGAGTTTGATTATTTCCTGCTGTCTACTCTTCTTGGGTGAATTTGCTTCCTTTAGTTCTAGAGCTTCTAGGTGTGCTGTCAGGCTGCTAGTGTATGCTCTCTCTAGTTTCTTTTTGGAGGCACTCAGGGGTATAAGTTTTCCTCTTAGGAATGCCTCCATTGTGTCCCATAAGTTTAGTTATGTTGTGGCTTTATTTTCATTAAACTCTAAAAAGTCTTTAATTTCTTTATTTCTTCCTTGACCAAGGTCTCATTGAATAGTGTGTTTTTCAGTTGTGGATTTTACTGTTCTTGGACTGATTCATCTTGAAATATCTCACTTAAGGAAATAGATTTTATATATGTGTTTATCCCCGAAACAAATTGAGTCTGTTTGTCACCACAAATAATTGATGAGTAAAAATTTAATGTGTCTTCTGCAATTTTGTTACGGTTTATAGCTATACTGTTGTTGATTTCTTAAATTAACTTTATACAATTTTGATACATGTTTTGGTATTTTTGTTTGGTTGTTGTTTTCAATTAACTTATTTATTTATTCACTTTACACCTGGATTGCAGCATTTCCCTCTCCCAGTATGCCCTCACATGACCCTTCCCCCATGTCCCTACTCCCCCATCTCCTTTCACCTCTGAGAAGGCAGAGTTCCCTCCCAGGGAACCAACCCAACCTGGCACATCAATTTCCTTCAGGAGTAGCTCTAGCTTTTCCCACTGAGGCCAGACAAGACATCCCAGGTAAGTGAACAGGATCCACAGGCAGGATTGAGTCATGCTAAGCCCTTGCTCCAGTTGTTTGGGGACCCACATGAAGATCAAGTTGCACATCTGCTAAAAAAATGTGGGGTGCTTATGTATGGCCCTTGTATGCTCTTTGTTTCGTGGTTCAATCTTTGGGAGCCCCCAAAGGTCCAGGTTAGTTGACTCTGTTAGTCTTCTTGTGGAGTCCCTAACCCTTCCAGGTTCCTCAACCTTTTCCCCACCTCTTCCACTAGACTTCCTGAACCCAGTCTAACTTTTGTCTGTGGGTCTTTGCATCTGTTTGGTAATCTGTTGTGTGTACCCTCTAAGAGGGCAGTTGTATTAGGCTCCTGTCTGTGGATCCAGGCTGATATATACAAACACAGCCTGAGTCTCCAAAGTACTCAGTACTGCAGGCAAGCAATGTGTAAATATAGATATTCTGAGGACAGCTCAGCAACACCCCCCCCCGAAAAAAAATTAGCAAGGGTTCTTACTGCAGTCATTGATGTCTGTCTCACACCAAGGCACCTGTGTAGCTGAGCCAGTCATGACAAATATAGCTGGAAATAGTGTCTTTATATACTATATCATTGTGACAAGGCTTTGACTAACAAAGTGGCATCAAAGACTTATACTTTGTCCATCTTAGTGGTACCTGCAGCAGTGGCTTGAGTGTCTTTCTTTGGGTCAACCCAGTTGACAACGCTGGGATAGATGCCTGAGTGTATTTCTTCCTGGCTTTGATTCTTTAAAAACAATATTATTTTTGCATCCTCTTGAGGAAGTTTTGTAAGCATTAGCCTTAGAACGTTTTGATGATACAGGTATATGAATATATATTTGGGCATTAAGTACTGCTTGTAGGAAATAAAGATTGACAGGTAGACTCTGCAGCCTTACCTTCTAGCTTTGTAAGAAAGACTCATTCCTTATACATGCTCTATATATTCTACATGGCTTACATTTATTCAGCCACCCTCACACTGGAAATATTAAAGAAAGACACAGAACAAACTGTTCACTTCAAATGGCTCAGCTGTTGTCACTTTGGCTTAGCTTGTGCCAATTAAAATTTAATTGTCTTTGTAGTCATTGCATTTGTAAAAATAGGACTTTGCTTTTGTTATTTTTAGCTTTGAACCCATATAGAATTGTGCTCTTGGGTCTCCAATGACTCAGAGCTCTGTCTTTTTTAAGCCTTGTGATAACAGAGGAGAAGTGTTGGCTCAAAAGGTCCACTCTTGGCTAAAGCAGCTCAGGGCTGTCTTGGCCTGAGAATGCCTGACTGACTTGGCAGCCTTGCTGTGAGGACTATGTAGAGTGCTGTGGCTATTAACCCACATTAACTGGTGGAAAACAGTTGGATAAAGATATTTACTTGACCTTTATAAAACCATTTGGAAACTTTTTCAAAAATAAATCATGTATCTATAATATTCTAACATAATGTTTTTTCTTAAAGGATTCTTTATTTTTGTCATATATAGATGTATAGATATAGATATGATATGTATATATGATACATACACATATTATATACATATATATGATATATACATATATATAATTTTCCCTGCATGTGTGTCTGTGTATCATGTGTTTGGTACCCAGTAAGACTAGAACAGGGTGTTACATACCCTAGAACTGTTGTTAAAAATAGTTTTGAGCTGACATTAGGGTGCTTGGAATCCAACCCAGGAAGGTTCTGGAAAACCATCCAGTATATATATACTAGAGCATATCCCACATACAGTCAACAGCCTTTGGAATAGCCCCTGTTCCAGTTGTTCAGGACCCACATGAAGGTCAAGCTTCACATCTGCTACATATGATGGGGGAAGCCTAGATCCAGCTGCATGTAATTTTGAGTTGGTGGTTCAGACTCTGAGACCCCCGAGGGTCCAAGTTAGTTGACTCTTTGTTCTTCCTGTGGAGTTTCTATCCGCCTCAGGACCCACAATCCTTCCTCCTATTCTTTCATAAGAATCCCAAGCTCCATCCACTGTTTAGCTGTGGGTGTCAGTATCTGTCTGAGTCAGCTGCTGAACAGAGCCTCTCAGAGGACAACATGTTACTGTCTGCAAGCATAAGAGGCAGATAGAGGGAGGGAACTGGTAGGGAGGCGGTACAGAGAAGAGAATGGAAAATTAAGGATCAGGTTTAGGGAAGGACAGGAGAGATGGCTAGATGGCTATGAAAATGAGTGGAAATCTGCAACTGACTGGTGTGAGGAGGTTGGGGCCATCTCCAGGATGAGGCATAGCCTTGGACAAGAGAAGTGCCTAAGAATCAATGGGTGTGATCATAGCTGTGACTTACTGGGATAGGGAATCTAAAGAGGCAACCTCCTATATCCAGACAAGAAGCCTAGGGGAGCAATAGAGACACCAACCTACCCACAAAACTTTCAACCCAAAATTTATCCTTTCTACAAGTAATGCAGACATGGGGGGGGGGAGAGACCAGAGACTGAGGGAATGGCCAACCAATAACCAGTCCAACCTGAGACCCATCCCATGAACAAACACCAATTTCTAACACTATAAATGGAACTGTTTTTCATCCACTACTATTAACTGAAGAGCTCCATCACTTTATTTAACTTTAGAGATTTATTATGCATCATGTAAGGCCTCCCCCTTGCTTACCTTTCTGTTCCAAACTTTAAGTTGGTATTACTCTGAGATTTTTTGGCAACCCCTTTTACTTACTTTCTTGTAGAATTTTGAAGACAATATACCAATGCAATCCTTTTAAAAGGACATCTTGTTGACACAATAACAGTGTAATTGAAAAGGCCAAATTTCTGATTTTCTTTAAACACATATAATATCTGGAGACTGCAAATGGAAATTCTCACTTTTCATATCACAGATGGTAAGTCTCACAGAGTATTTCAGGGTGATATACATTTTGCTACTATGGATCCACCTTCCATAAGTCTGTTTGCCATGAGTCAGTGATGAGGCTGAGACTGAGGCCTCTGAGAACCCAGCCTCTCCTGACTGAGCAATAATTAAAAATGGCTGACGTTATTAGAGCTAATGCTCCTGGCATGCAGATTCTGCTCTTTTTAAATTCCCTTTAGGGCTCCATTCTTTTTTATTTAAGCTTTAATACTTACTCATTATTATTAATTTGTTTGTGTGTATGCATATGTGTCTGTACACATGCACATGTATGTGTGTGTGCATACCAGGAAAAACATGATGTCATAGGACAACTTATAAAATTGAATTTTATCCTTTTGTCAAGTGGATCCTGGGATTTGAACTCAGATTGTGAAGTTTTACAGCAGGAGACTTTACCAACTGAGCCATCTCACTGGCCAGTGAACATGTCCCACTACGATGTTATGGTAGGCAGAAGAGTAAACCCCAAGAAGCATCAACATTTTATTCTCTAAAAATTGTAAAGATTATACTATCTGTTCTGAAAATCCCATTTTTAAGCATCAGTAAGAATTTAGGGAAGAGGAGATTATTCTGGACTGTCAATATGACCTGATATAATTACATGAATTCTTATAAGTGGGAATCATGATGTCAGACCTAGGGATCAAACAAAAGCAGCATTTCCATGACATAATTTTCTCTGACTTCAAAAACAAAACAATAGGAAATGAATAGCAAAGGACTTTATTTCCTAGAGAAAGGAAGGGAAGCTTCCAGAACAAATGAACCCTGTGTACTTATCTCCTCATTAGCCAACGAGACTGCCGAAGTTCAGACATGAGTACTTGAACTAGGCTATGTCACTAAGTTTAGGTAATTTGAAACAGTAATATGAGGAAATCAATATAGGTAATATGACTTTCCACAATTGAACCCATAATAGTATACCTCCCCTTTATTGGTGGACTTTAGATTGTTAAGTAATCCCTTCATTAATTTTCTTTAAATATCCATTGAAGCGTATCATCTATTTTCAGTCAGTTGGTTAGTTAATAAATGACCCTACCTTTTATTCAACAAAACTCATGTAATAGGTGCATTTTATGAAACAAAATCTATGTGAGGCACACATAATGCCTAACAAATGTGTTTCTTGCAGCATTATTTAATTATAACAACAAGTGCATATACCAAATCTTCCATGGTATAACTGAACAATAACAACAGAAAGACAAAAACATGTATATTATTTAAAGTGATACATGCATGAAAAATTGTACTAAAATATAAATATATCCATCCCTATACTTATAAATTTCCAGAGCTATGTTTGTGATTTTATTAATTAAATTACCTACCTGTCTAATTCATCTATGTGTTTAAACACATATGGACAAGAAAAAAGGTGTGTTCTTAAGGGTGGTTAGTGAATTTGTGATACTTCTTCAAATTTTGAAAATTTCTGTTACTCCTTATTAGTAATCAAAAAGGAGGTTCCTAAACCAATGATAAAGTCTTACATTTGGCAGAGCTTTGTACAAAAAAAAATGCTTTCCTGGATTTACTAGCAAGTAGAATAATGTTTTGTCTGTAATGACTATTGTGTGTAGCCAGCCCTGTTAGAGTTATTTGTGTTTTCATTTATTCTTTCTGTCATATTCTTGATGTTTCAAGGCAATGCATGCCTTCAATTGTTCTTTTTCTGACTTCACAGTCAGAAAGAAGCTTGTGCTTCTGTATTTACTGAAAGTTTTCTGCTGAATTTACTTTATAGGTGCTTAATCAAAATTACTTTGATAAAAGGCTTCATCTCAGAACCATAATACACACAAGGTTCAGAGAAAATATGAGGAAAATTTATGTAGCAGAAGATAGACATGGATATAAACACCCTGATTTAGGATGCAAATGAAGGCTGAATTATGCATACCATATTCTTGTTAAAGCATTATTCATTTAAATTTTGTTTACTAGGATGACTGGGTGAATGTTGAGTACTTTGATGAAGTAAACATTAGGATTAGGTCATCCTAAATCATATCAAATAGTGGACAAAATAAAAGGAAATATCTTACTGTATGACATTAAAGCCATAAAAATATCCTAGATCTAGTAGAATATTTACAGATGGAAAAGTTTCTTGAGAATTAGTTTGAGAGAAGTTGCAATGCAAAATAATAAATGGCCGATTGTGGCTATGTAAAGATAATATAGTTTAATATATACAGAAGTTCAATTAAAACCAATGATATCTGCTCTAATAAATGTCAAGGGAGGCATAGAACAAATGACCATTGGAAAGAGAAGGGGTCTAATAATTCAACAATGTGAAACTAATCTCACAGAGAAAAATGTATTTTGGCAAATTCGTATGCTATTGATGTACTAATGCTTGTTTTCTTTCTCATTTTAATGATAAAACAGCATTCCTGTAGATGATAGCCACTGAACAACATAAACATGGTTCTAACACTCAGTTGTTTTGTTGTTGTTTGTTTCTAATTTCATTTTTTGCTGAGGAGGGTAATTAACATTGATTCATTTCATAGCATTGTCTCAACTATTTGTATAATGAAAATATATGATCAGTGCCAATATTGTCTCTACATTCTTTTTGGAGATGAGGAAACTGAAGCACACAAGAATTGTCCAACACTGAAACAGCATGAAGCCACATGTCTGTAATTCTAGAGGTTCAAATATTAAAACTGCAGGACCAAGAGTTCAAGGCCATTCGGGACTATACAGGAAAATAGTATTACAAATAAAGAAACTGATCTAACATGTTATATCAGAGCAAGGCTTTGTATACATGAAATATGAGACAAGAGTCTCTGACTCTCCATTTTTATAACCCAAAGTATTTCAAAAGAAACTTAAAATTGATTATGTAATTGTCCTATTCTCTGAGAAGGACTCATAAAGTCCAGCCACTACTGACTCTAATACACATTGCTCTGCAGAAATAACAGAAGGAAATATTCTGCAGAAAATAGCTATGAGAACCCTTAGGCAGGCATCTCATGTCCCACACCTTAGAGACAAAGCTAGATCTGGGTCTGGAATTTTTTTTTAATTGATTTCATGCCCCTTTGTCTTTAAACAAGAATTCTGAAAGAAGTAGAAGAAATATTAAATGGTAAGTAGTTATCATATGTGATGGAGAATAAAAGAAACGGAAAATGTCAGTACTATAAAAGGGCAGTATTTTTGTAACAAATAAAGTCAAGGAAAGTTTTAGAAAAGGAATCTTCAAGCATGAAGGATCCTAATGGATTTACAGAAAGATAATATACACCAGAAATTTACTTCCAAATTCAGAAAAAACCTATGAGACAAGGGGGAAAGAGCAAGCCATGTGACCTTCTGTAGTTCACTGAAAATACTGCAGTCCCAGTGGTGGAGGTCATTCACCCACCTTCTACACCTTTGACACAAATCCATTGTGACAGAGCACAGAGCAGCACATTTTTCCCCTACATAATCCCCACAGACAACACCATTTGGTTCATTTAAATTGACCTTCATCACAGAGTTTAATGCTAGTAGTCAGGATAACATTGAGGTGAAAGAGGAATGTGGGCTTTACACAAGAATATGCCCTTAGCTGAAGATAAAGCACTGGTGAAAATTATCCTGACCTGAACAGAGGTGAAAAACAGAAGTTTAAATCAGATTCAGGTAGACACAGCAGGGCAAGACAATGACATGCAGGGGGAGTTAGAACAGATTGTCAGTATCTGGTTTCATTATTTTATTCTCAGGAGAATTTCAAAGACCTCTGAGAAAATAGGACACTGTCATTGAATGGGGGATCATTGGGTCTCTCTCTGTTTCAAAGTTTGGAAATGTGATTCTTTGAGAGGTTATCTGGACCTTAAAGGTAACTATTCTGGTTTATAAGAGAATTTTTTAACAGATCTCAATTTTCAACCTATATTTCATCTCTCTCTCTCTTCCTCCTACAATCCTTCTACTCCCTGTCTCTGACTCTGTGTGTGTGTGTCTCTGTCTGCTTTTTCTGTCTGTCTGTCTATCTATCTATCTATCTATCTATCTATCTATCTATCTATCTATCATCTATCTATCTATCTATCTATCTATCTATCTATCTATCTATCTATCCATTGATCTACTACCTATATCTATGTGTGTATGCATCTCTTTCTGTCTCTCTTGTCTCTGTCTCTGTCTGTCTCTGTCTGTCTCTGTCTCTGTCTCTGTCTCTGTCTCTCTCTCTCTCTCTCTCTCTCTGTTTGTGTGTATGGAGTAGGGGTGCTTTATCATGTCTGTCCTCACTTTTCACCTTGTTTGAGACAAAATCTCTTTTACCATCACTTTGCAAAAAAATGATATTACATAGCATCATCTTAAGAAAGATATATTTCTCTACTATAAGGGAGCTGATTTGATTGGAAGGAACTGAAGTAGATGGGTACAATAGAAGTGAGAGGAAACGTTTGACCACCTATTAGGTATCATTGACTGGGGTGATGTTATAATATCTAATTTGTTGCTTATACAATAGAGGCTTCTAAATGTTGCCTTGTCAAGCAGTATTCCAGTGATATTTTAATTCCAACTTTGATAACAGAGTCAATAGATGTTTGCATTAAAGGTCCTGTACTATTAATACGGGACCTCCTCAATGTCATTAATTCTTGTGTCTTCCTTATTCACTCTTTCCACAAATGCTTATCTCATTTATACATTTGACTCTGTCGCAAAGAGAATCACTTGTTCAATGATGGAAACAGAGTTCACCAGTAAATCTCAGGATGTTTATGGGAATGAAATTGGAAACAGAGTATCACAGTTGAGAGAGAAAGAGAAGATATTCCAACAAGACAACTGAGGTGCCACCATAGATTAGAATGCAGCATTTTTTATTGTAAAAGTCCATATGCTAGGCATTTTTTTTTTTTTGTGAAAAGGTTTGCAAATACATAGACAGGGAGCAGCTGATGATTAAGAATTGGATGATGTATAATATATATCCATATTGTTAGTGTTATACACATGTTGGAATGCTAACTTTAATTTTTATTTCCATGTCCCAACTGCAAAACACATTTCAAGTTGACAATAATAGCTTGTTTCTTACAAATTAAATTTGCCAGCAACTCTCCCAAAGAGTCAACATTGACTATTTTGACATTTTAAACTGAGAAATTAATCACTTATTTACATCTGTTTGAGGTTAGATACTAAAGCACTGGTATAATAAAGGTTTGTAAAACCAGCAGCTGAATGTTTTCAAGATTCATCCAGATGAATTATAATGACTTCATGTGGTTTTCTATTAACAGAGACACTTTCTTTAACTGTCTTCCTATTATCTATACTGTTACTCTATGATTTAACATTGATTTGAATCAATATTTTCCTTAAAGAAGAAGTAACCATAGGGTCATATTTTAGAAAAATAAGAATTCAGAATAGTCACATTAAGGTCCAACTCATTATGACTGAAGTCATCCAATCACTCCATTTGAATACTATGGAGCAAAATGAGCCCACAGTCAGAGGCTCTATGTCCTCCATGCAAGTCACTTAATATTGTTCCTGTTTTTAATTTAACCTTCAGTACATTGTTTCCATGCATACTGTATACCAATCAGGTATGAATATTGCTCATACTTTCATAGGTTCAGAAGCAGAATTTTTAACAGATATAATTAATTCTTGTTTTAAAAAATGGGATAAACAAGAACTCTATGTTTAATTCAACATTTGCTACTTAGGAATAGGAAATAGATATTATTTTAAAATAAATACACTTCCACTAAAATAAATTTTCGAAGATGAACATATAAGCTACAGTTCTTTAGATTCTCTGGTTATTTCTACAGATAAAGAAGTATCACATGTCAACAGTAATGTGAAAAGATGAACCACTTGTTCTGGGTCAGAAAAAGTTATTCACCAGACTACAAGAGTATGTATTGCTCCCAGCCATATTTATTGAGCACTGACTATATGCCAGGCACAGTGCAAGATGTTGAGAAGTAAAAGAAAAAAACAACAAGGACTCTGCCTACAAGGCATTCACAATCACTAGAAGCAGATATTGCAATAGAGAGCAAGTTATGTTAAGAACGCACATCTTCAAAGTAAGGTAAAACATTAGCAAGCACATACATTTAATTTATATTCTAGTGATAAAGTTGGGCATATTTAGAGCTGTCAAATGTCAATCAGCCTAAATTGTACTTAAGGTGTTTTAATGTCATACAAGACAAACATAATTTTAAAGCCTGAATTTTCATGCATGAGGGAGAAGGTTGTGAACCCCCTTCAATTTCAAGCCCAAATTTTTGCAACTATATTAATATATTATTTTATAGCCCAAAGAAATAAAAAAAGACAATGCTATATGATGATAACATGAGTTCATTTATTTTGGCTCTAAAGAGATGCATGCATTAAACCTGAAGCATTCTACATTACTGAAATATTTACATCACTGTACATATGATATGAAGGAAATTTGCTTTCTACCTTGGAATAAAGGTATAATAGAGTTCTAATCTAGACTTTTCTATAGTGATTCTTCACAGATACGGGAGGTATTCTAATTTTTTCCAGTTTACCACAACTTGATCCCAAGTGAACATAGTACACAGCTTTATGCCTTTTTGTACTAAACTATATATGAGTCAAAGACTGATGATGCCACTTTAAACGCTCCCAGCTTCCACTGTTTTCATTGCTGTTGCTCAAAGGGATCTTGCTCACTGTAACAGCTCTTGTTCTAACTTTACTTTCACTTGCAGGTTTGAAAGACAGTGCACGCTGAAATTCAAATTGCATGGATTGGGCATGGGTAGTATGACATTATAAGTATTACTAGGTTGAGACAGAGAAACACATTCAGTAACCACATAGGGAATTATATCATTGGACTCAGAAAGTACATTTTCTCTCCATAAGATTCAGCAAATAAGACCCCTATCAATAAAACCCATACCTCCTTACAGATAAAGATAGGAGACCCAGTAAACAAGATTAAACAAGCAAAAGGCGGTAGGGAAGAAGATTCGAGCATAGGAGTCCATTTTGGCAATGCGAATATGTATCCTCCCATGTCTCCAGGCTCCTGTTCGGCAATCTTCAAAACAGCAGAAGAAACTGGCACAGTCCTTGCCATCCAAACACTCATAGCCATATTCTTCATCCCTCTCTTGAAGGTGTGTGGCATTGTTCATTTGAATGGTTGCTGATCTGGGACGAATATCAATGGTAGGGGCCTGAGACAGGGTAGGTAAGGAGAGAGAGCAAAGTTAGTTACACTGGAGGTCTATAACACAGTCTCTCCACTATGTCATCAATGAGATGATGAATCTGAAAATGAGTATTCAGAAAATTGCTTATGACATCGTGATCTACAATGGTAAAATTGAACTCAGAAAGATAGCACGGTTGCAGGTTTCAGATTTTGCGCTTAAGCAGTGCAGCTGGAAATAATGTCATCAAGCTAATAGCTACAGCAAGACTATTGACCACCAAAAGAAATCAAAGTATAAAGGATTAAACCAAACTACATGGAATCTCATTCTTGTAATTATTAAATGTGAAGCCGGTTACATGAAGCTAGTTAATGATGCTGCAAGTGAGTAAAATAGAGAAATAAAAATGCATTGATTTTCAAATCAAATTGCATGTCATGCTAACTTAGAGGCAAATAGGTCCCATCATACTGAACAACTATATTGAACAATTTTAGTAGCAAATGCTAGTACTCATGAAGAAATAAAGAGGTTCATTTACTTTATGCAACAAAGATTTAATTTATGTATTAAAAGTATGCAGTTTGTCTAACATTCACTAACTTAAAACTATCAGTATATATATATATATATATGTATATATATATATATATATATATATATTGAATGAGATTGATAATTACAAAAAAGTCATTACTTTTAGTTTTTCTTATCAAAATGAGCTGCAGTTAATGACAAGGTAATCTAAGGTTGAATGCATGACCAATAATAAAATTAAAGCAAAACTCAAAGCTTTTTTGATAGCTTTTAAAGTGTATGGATATAAACTGTAGCTTCTAAATCAGATATTAGAGAGAACAAAAATTTTATTTCAATATTTCATAGAGCCAACAGGACTAGGAGTTACCCTGGCAAGAAAGGAAAGGGAGTTTAACCTACAGTCTGGTCAATACAGTTTTATTAATGTAAAGTTCTCAAGTATATAGAGATTAAGTTCATAAAACAAGTTTTAAATCTCATTTTAATTAGTCTTTACAGAGTTAAATTTTAGCTTTAATAGTATTTATATATATGAATATATACATGTATATGTATAAAATATATTAAATTAAAACAGGTGAAATGATTTTATTAAATATATATTATGAGACATGGACTTTGTGTTCATAAAAGACTTGTTATCTATGATCACTATTGGCCTTGTGGTCTTGAGCTGAAGGTAGAGCCAAAACAGATGCAAATTATGTCTAGTTGCTAAATCACCTCTAGAGGTTTGTGTAGTGTCCTTCACCTTGAGTGTACCATTAACTAGTAGATTATTTAAATATTCACTCATTAAAAACAATAAAGCACCATGGGAAGCATTAATAGTTAATTCAGCAGTCGCATGCAGTGAAATTTCCATTCCAAAAACAGTATACCTTGAAGGAAAACATCCGAAGAAGCTTTGGATTTGTAGACAGAAAAGAGAATTGCATATTTTTTAATTAAAAAAAAATAGTAAAAGGAAAAAAAAAGAGAAAGAGAAACAAAATAAGACAAATTAAAAATACATTTTGAAAACACAGTAAGTAAAATGAACTGAAAGCATAAACACAGAAGGTGGACTCTAACTCTCTCATAATTTGCATAGCTAAAGTTAGAAAGTGAAATGGTTGTGATTGGTAATCCATTCTTTTACAAAGGACCCCACAAGTACTGGACTATGAAAGCCGATATTGTCAGTTGCGAGGATGCCTCCTAGTGAATAGTTGCCCATAGAAAAATAGTGTGAATTGTGGAATTGTGTTTAAGGGGACCCCATATGTGAGTGCTGACAGTGAGGCACGAAGGGCACATCAAACAGGAAAGTAAGTTTTCAGCTTCTTCGACCTTCACCATCTAGACTAGTTCTGGTAAATAAAGTGGCTTAAAAGGAGAAAGTGCATGCTATGTGAGTTCTTTTGTGATTGGGTTACCTCACTCAGGATGATACCCTCCAGATCCATCCATTTGCCTAGGAATAGTGCGGAAAGGGCCCTGATATAGCTGTCACGTGGGAGGCTATACCAATGCCTGCCAAACACGGAAGTTCACAATCAGCTACTAGATAGAACACTGGAATCCCAAGGAAGGAGCTAGAGAAAGTACCCAAGGAGATGAAGGGGTCTTCAATCCTATACGTGGATGAATAACATGAACTAACTAGTACCCCCAGAGCTTATGTCTCTAGCTGCATATATAGAAGAAGATGGCCTAGTTGGCCATCATTGGGAAGAGAGGCCCCTTGGTCATGCAGACTTTATATGCCCCAGTACAGGGGAACGCCAGGGCCAAGATGTGGGAGTGGGTGGGTAGGGGAGCAGGGCTGGGGATGGGGGAGGGCATAGGGGACTTTGGGGATAACATTTGAAATGTAAATGAAGAAAATATCTAATAAAAATTGGGGGAAAAAGGGAGAAAGTGCATACTATTCTCCAGGAATTGCATTTTCTTGTTTTCTCTGGTCTCTTTTCCTATCTGCTTTCTTTCTCTTTTCTTTTCTTTTTTTTTTTTTTTTTTTTCTTCTGCTCTTGCTATGTACCTAGCTTAAAGAATCCAAGTATTTCTGTCTCTGGAGCAATTTCTGCACTAAAGTGACACAGCCGATAAGGGAAGCCAGGAAGCTTTGGCTACAGGACTTGAGCCTTCACCTAAAAGCCTGCCTCCCATCCTCCTCCCAAATGAGTATCAGCACAGCCATCTTATTCGAGGGAAAATGATTTAGGAAATGAAGGAGAGAGACAAAGTAGAGAAGCAAAATTTCAAGCAAGAAAAATCAAACAGGAACATGAAAAGATGGAACGGTAGAGACTGAAGAACGTACAGGGAAAGGAAGGACCACACAGTACAAACAATATTTAGGACATTATAATCAAGCATTTCCTTTTTTTCATTAACCAGTAAGAAGAATGATGCTATTTTATTTATCATCCACCAAGTCTTACTTGCAAACAAATGTGTCACCTGTCAAATTTCTTCAGTATTTCTGAGGTGCATCAGGATAAATGTCAGATGCAAATAGTTTTCTATAGCAACCCCACAGTTTACAGTCGGATAGGTATCCACTGTGACACTGCTCGTGCCTCTCAGAGAAGAAAACCAGGGAAGGATGTCAATCAAGAAGGTAAGACTATTACTCCTGTCACCCTCTCAAAAGGAGATAAAATTTTACTGTCATGGGGACTCCTGTGACAGAGACGTTCAGCCCAGATGGGTAAGTGAATATCTATCTGCTGTCCTCAACATTCCCAGTAAAAGGCAAAGGCTCTACTTATTTATACTTATATCTTATCCTCTCATTTTAAGGTTTAGTACAATCAGAAGTCATCTTACCTGTCTCCAAATCAAGCAGTTACCAAAAAGTAAATTCAGGTTATCAACTTGCCATTCATCAAGGTTAAGACCCCTCTTTTCTAATGTTTTTATATTTCGTTGGTTTATTGATCTTCATCACAATTTTTATAGAGGCTTTGACATGTATTTTTAATATATCCATCTTATTTTATATGAGAAAGCAGAGACAAGAAGGTCCACACTATCTCAACTCATTTGTTTTGAAAACAAAACAATACATGTAGGGATACAAATGAGTAGAAGTATTTTAGTAGTAAAATGCATATGCCTGCAGAAACAAACACATACACACACATGTGCACACACATGCACACATGCATTCACACACACACAAATGCCTCTATACATGTGTATGTACACACTTTAAGTTATTTATAAGTTGGTATGACTTAAACCAATACAAGAACCTTAAATTTTTAGTACCTTTGATGTGGATTTTCATTAAAAAATAGTTATGTAAAACTATTATAGCAAATTCATCAGAAACATCAAAGTCCTTGAGATATTGAAAAATAACTCAAACACATATACATATCTGAATATTCTTTAACTCTCCACCCCCCCCCACACACACACACATTGAAGACAATGGGTAATTACATTTGATAAAAGAGTCTGACTTAAAGTATCTTGGAAGTCTGATCTAACTAGTGATCATAACTAAACCTTTATGTACTGATTGAAAGCTAACTTCTTTTCTTTTCATCATGGAGCTCAAAGCACTGAGCTTCAGTGTGGAGTTGAGCTAACCACATCAAACCCAATGACCTGTCCTCATGAAGAGTTCAGTTGTCCCAATAGAAAATGATACATACAGGGTTTTTCTTCTTTTTGTCTTTATCCTTGCTTGGCTTCCGGTTGCTGACAAAATAATGCAGGGTGCCATACTCCACCAAAGCAGAAAACACAAAGATGAAGCAAACAGATACAAAGAGATCCATTGCTGTGACATAGGAGACCTTGGGCAGAGATTTTCTGGCTATGGTGCTTAGAGTTGTCATGGTCAGGACAGTAGTGATTCCTATGGAGAGCAAAATAAAATAAATCACATGGTGGCATCAGGGATATCCTAGAGCACAAGAGAGCTAATGCTCTGTCCAAGCTCCCATAGGATAGAGATACAATAAAAACATGAATAGCCTAACATAAATTGCTTTACACTGGACTACATTTTTAATTTTCATATGCATTTGTAAGTATAGGAAAATATATAGAATGAAATCCCAGGAAGTTGGATGCTTTTGAACCATCTGGATTCGGAAAGTAATGTGGTTCTGGGAGTCTCCACCACCAGCTATTAGTAGGAGAATTTTCCTAAGATTTTTATTGGCTTTTACAGTGTTAAATTTAGGGTTGAGGATGGTAAAATAATGTCTACTTTTATAAGATTTTGTGAGAGTTAGATAATGTATTAATGTATGTGTACTGTGTTGTTTTGAGAATCTGGACTTCTGTTCAAGGGTTCGTGTGATAAGTCTTCATCTTGATACTTTTGGGACATGGAGGAACATTTAGTGGGAGGAAGTTAAGGAATTGGAGGTGTGCATTTAAAGAGATATTAAGATGCCAGTCCCATCCCCTTACTCTATGTCTCATCTATCAGCATAACATAAGCAGGATTCCTTCTTGATGAATTTCAAACATGATATTCCTTGGCTCAGAACAACAAGGCTAAATGACCATGTTCTGACACCATTGAAACTTTGAACCAAAATAAATATTTCTTGCATTCATATTGATTTATTTTATATACTTGCTGCTCTAATAGAAAACTGACTACCCAGAGCACTGACATCTAGTAAAATCTCAAGCATGGTTACATATTTGTGTTGTTTATTATGGAGATGATCTACTTCCTCTGCTAAAAGAAACTAATTAGGTTGGATACACATTAATTCAAATTGGACTCCTTGATTGTACCTAATTGCCACTGTTATTTTTGCAGAGACCTTTAAAGCTGATATGGAAACTGAGCTTTTATTTCCACAATCAGGCCTGAATCTATATTTGAAAGTTGAAAATGTGAAAATGCAACTAATTTTGGTGGGAACTACAGAGGAGTTCATTTTAGAAGACCTTGCATGTGACACTTAATTCAAAACAAATTCTGACACATAATGTAAGTACTGATCTCACAAAGCAGAAAGATGTTATTTAAGAACTCAAGAAGGTTCATCATGCTATGCAATGTGTAGCTTGGGGAATTGTTTCACCGTATTTCCAGGGTTCTTCCTGGAGTCATAGGAAAGAAAAGCTATGACAATAGGAAGGAGGGAAGTCATGGTTTTACCTGACTCACCAACCTCCAAGGTAATGATGTGATTTTGAAACCCAGTTTTACTGACTGGACAAATTAAATTTCTATTACTTTGGCAAAAGAAATGAGATACAGAGTATTTGCTAATTACTCCTGGTTTTGGCATGAAGTGAGCTTCTCCAGGATGCTGTCTTACCTTAGACTATTTGAGTAAAAAAATACCAACATGTGTTTTCATCTTTCTGTGTACCCACTCTCACTACAGCATGATTAACTTTTACCAGTCACCAGCTGTGCACCAAACCACATCCACCTGTTACAAGATCCAGAAATATGTCATCACAAATCAGCCCACATATTCCTGAGTGTTCTTAGGACTTCCAACATCATACAAGTCAGCTCTTTCTGTTTGAGGATGAGAAGTTCAAAATCTGCAGATGTTCAAGGTAATCTCACCTAAATTTTGGTGATAAAAACCTGGAAAGGTCACGGAGCTTCACAAATATACTCTCATGCTTTAAAAAGTAATGACAGACTTGACTCTTTGGGAATTAGGACATTAAAACACAATAACCTAAGGCCTGGGCTAGGCTTGGGGTAAATTAAATAAAATACCTGGGGGGTGGGAATATTTTACCTGCATTTCCCAAACATTCTTAGTGATGGAGATGTATTACAACACTTAAGAAGCACTAAAGAACTGAGAAAATTTTAAAAGAGATGAATGTTAAGCTTGGCTTCTTTTCTTCGGTGACAAATAGAACTCAGTAAGTCCTCACACCCAGGACAAACCAATGACCAATTTTCCAAGTTGCAGGTCTGTTACAAACTTATTGTGTGACTTTGTGGATATTACTTAACATTCAGCACATTTGCTCATTTATCTCAGGCCTAAAATATGATAATTTTTATTATTTCAACTTCTGCATTTGATGATAGCAAAGCATAGAAACTGTGCTAGAAACATTGAGCATCCCTGATTAGTATACCATCAAATGAGAACCCGCTTCCTGTCTTATGAAGGGCCCTCCATTAACGCATCTTTTTTTTTTTTTTTCAAACAGTTTCTTGCTAGACATGGTCATAAAAGATATATTAGTGAAAAGAATCTGGCCTTCAAAAGGAAAGACTGAGTGAAATATTTAAAAAAAATAATTGGGGAAGATGGTTTTTTGGAATATACCAGCACACTTGTTATACCTAATCATAAATATGATATTTTCACTGAATAATCAGTGTTGCAGGAGCACGTTGGCAGCTCTATGCCAGGGATAAGCAACACATATACTATTTCTTCTGTGAGATGGTGACACACTGAAAAGAAACAATCTTCCAGTGTTTTGCTTAACATACTTGGAGTTTGTTTCAGTATATAGCATTAGACAGGATATTTGAATTGTTGAATAGGATTTGTAACACAAAGTACTGCATATATCAGAAAAAATCAAAATAACTTCATTTTAAAACAGATGGGAAACTAAATTGAGTTTGGAAAAGGACAGATATGCAAATGTTGTTGGTTTTTTTTTTCTCAGTAATCACTTCTGCCCTCAGTTTAATAACTTGGTACAGATCATTTTGTCAGAAGTGATAAGAGTCACTACCATTTTTGAAGCATTTCTATGCTCAGTGTGGTTTGCATAAAATATGTTACTTTAGCCCTATAAAAATTTGCAAGTTATGAATTAGGAATGCTACCTGTTTTTCATGTGAGGAAAACATGCATTAGAGTTAATACACTTTATTGTGTACCCCTATTCTATATATGGCTAGGAATTTAAATTACTGGACCTTATAATCCGTGTTCTTCTACTACTTTCCCCACCAGGGAGTTAACAAGAACTATGTTACTAGGTTTGCATATAGCTAATGAAGAGGATTGAGGTTTCATATTTAGTCTGTGGATGGAGATTATAATGTCGGTGTGAGTCAGCTTTGCTTTGGTCTGTAGAGTCTACTACAAATAAGCAAAAGATGAAAATCTAAGATATGGATTGCCATATCTAAAATACTGACTAAATTACAAATAATTATAAAATAATTCCATTTCCTAGATTTGTCAATAAGTGTTTATCTCTTATTAATCATTTAGATGGCTCTCCTGGAAAGAGTCAATTTGTCTAAATGTCATCACACTAATCATTTGTGTTGGAATTAACCAAGAGCAATGTTGCAGGAAAAAAATGAAGAGTTGACACTAAAAAACAATTGTGACTGATTCACTGTACTTCTCTTCCAAGATATGAATACTACCTTGTCAGATCTCAAACTTGTGTATCATCACTAAGCAGATAATTGAGAAAGAATATCTGTGGTAAGCTCTCATAAATATGTATGTGGGAAAACCACAAAGTTCTCTTGAAATTAAGTTTTTGTTCAGTTTTTCTTTTCTTTTCTTTTATTTGTTATTAATTGTACTAAAGAAAACCTATGCTAATTAGAAAAGATAGAACTAGAGAAGCAGTAAATTTTAAATAGAATAGGTAGTAGATAGATAGATAGATAATCATATTGACTGTCATTAAAATAATAAAACATGAGTTTTCATTTCACCTTTGAATTTAAGGCAAACCCACTTAGAAAGAAGTATAAAGACTACTTTTCTTGGGAATTTATATTGGATGAACACAGCACCTAGAAATACATCTCACCTAAAGATGTTCTGGCAGGAACAGCATCCTTATTGATCCAGAAGGACACCCAGGACAGGACCACGATGAGTGTGCAGGGAATGTAAGTCTGGATGGTAAAGTATCCCATTCTTCTGCTCAGATCAAAGTACACAGACATAACCACATAGTCACCTGAAAGAGAAGGACTGAGCTATGGGAATGCTCACTAAACATTGTGCATATGTTCAAGTCTTACACACACACACACACACACACACACACACACACACACACTTAGTTTCAGACTTTACATAAGAGCTAACTTGAAAGCTCTTTTCAAACTACTTGGGCAAAAAGGCAATAACAAAAGTATGAAATACAATCCAGCCTGAGATGAAGCCTAGCCCTTCTAACATAAATGATACTATCAGGTAGAAAAGAAAGTAATTTTGAATACTAAATATATTTCTTCCTCTAGATGATTCTGCATCTTGACCTTCTATATGTATCAACAATGTACAGGGGTTTCTGTTGGGTGTGAGTGGTAGGATATCCTCTATGCACTAAGCCTTGCTTGTGGGTCGTGTACTGCACATTAAGTAACATTTCCACATATATTACTTCTATATATACAGACGACTAGAGAGTGTCTTGGTGATTGAGACTTACAAAATAATATTTTACTCAAAATTTATAGTCCCTTTCTCACAATGAGATATTTCCTTATGATTTCACTGAATCATGTAGTAGTTTCATAGCAATTGCGTTCGTTCATGACTATACTTTCATTTAAGTGCTGTTGATATTATAAGTGCTATCATCTGATTTTATGTGCCTGCATGAATCCCTGGATAGTGCCTATTCTCCCCAGGACCATATAGTCAGTACTTAGCATAGTGCTTGAGAGAAAATGGGCAGTCCTAATATTTGATGATATATTCATAAAATTATAATGAATATTTTAAAGTTCAAGAAGCATATTATGAAACATTTGGGTATTAAAAGTGACTGTTGATATAGTATGACATTTAGACTAACAAAGGGTGATGTTAAGAGTTGAGAAAAATAAAATTGAGGAAAAGGTCACATGAAACATGAAGGATGTATACAGTTATTATTTTCATTTTCCTAGTTTTGACTACTATAGTATTTGTTTTCTCCATTGTTGAGGTAATTCATTGAATACATGTAACTGATAACGAAACTGTAAAACTGAAATAAAAATCCATTGCTTCTGAATGACGATTCTAATGGAACAGAAGTCTTCTGAGACATGTAGACTCTGAGATGATGCAAGTGTGTATTTGAGTGACTACCTTACTCTCAGTGTGTGATATTTGTATTTGTGAGTTTCTAGCAATAGGTTGCCTTTGTATTTTTAAAAGATTCGCAGACAGCCAGTGTTATATAGTAAAGCCCTATATTCAACCAACAAACTAGCAGGCAAACAAAAAGTCAAAACTAAACTAAACCATGCCCCCCCCCAAAATCTTTCCTGTGTAATAATTTATATAAAAATTCAAGAAATGCATTTTAAAAACTCTAAGGAATTAAAGACTAGTCATATAGCTATTCCTGAAAATAATATACTTAAGACAATCTAAAGTCAATGGATCTGGAAAGTAAACATGAATAAATTACTTGTGAAGCTACTGTCACCAGCTTGTACCATTCCTATAAAACAAACTACTGTACCTCTCACAATTACAAAATACAACACAGCTTACCTATCATCTAATCTACATTTATACCTTCAAAATAAAGAATTTTGAAGAAATAATAAACTATTTTTTGTATTTTGTGAGCATGTGAGAGCCTACACATTTACATGGTCTGATTCTTCCAAAATTAACTTTAATTTTGTTAACCATTGACAAGATTCTAATCTTAGTATGATTCTCCATTTCCCTGACGGGTCTAGCCTCTCACTGTTTGCATATCTACCAGCCTCTATTATAAGTTGATGGCTTCTGAACACCTTCATTCCTTGCTTACAAACCTTATGCCTTTTTGAGCAGTGGATTATGGATGCAAAAATAAGACCAAGCCACTTAAAAGCAAAACAGCTTCAGAGAGATGGCATGATGCCTGTCTTATCGCCAAGACCACATCACATTGTATATGCTTTATATGCTCTCCTATGCTGAGGAGCCCTGAAAATCTAATCCTCTTAAAATGCTGCATTAATGAGTTCCCCAAGTCTCAAAGGTTAAATGCTAAGCAAGTCAATGATGGGACACTTAAATCTACCTGTGCCATTGATAAGTCCCTGACACTTAATATTTAAAGTCATAATACCATAAGTTAACCCCATCTCTGTTTATACACAGAGAGATACGTTCTATAAGTAAGGGCATGAAACATAAAATTTGAGTTAATAAACACAATTGTTAATCCTTTTTCTTATTTTTTAGGAAGCTTCCTATGACTGGTTTGAAGAGACAAACCTTCAATGTCACTGAAAAATGGGGATCTAGTTATTGTTTATCTATGGCAATAAACAATCATATGAAAGCATTGAAAGTCTGTAGTTAGTAAGTGTGTGACAAAAGCCAATGAGACAAATAGCACAGCTGCTAAGATACACTGGATTTTAGAAGAGACTGCTGAATTAGACCAGCCTATGAACATCCTAGTTAAAAAAAAAAAAAAATGGAAGCAAAGAGATATGTTATGGCGGGAAGGAAATGTTACATTTGTTACAACAGGAAAGTTATATCTTCTATTCAAATTACTGAAAATAACATTTGACCGGGGAAGACCATCTGAAAATCTTGACTACAGACAAAAAGACAGAGATTGGCAAGATCAACAAAACAGAAAATATATTCACGGATCCTATTCATTGACAACTGCTCTGAGACTGGCTGCGACATAAAAATATCTTTGCATAGACAATAGATAATGTTGAAAACAAAATCTTCAAGACTTTTCATACTCTTCTTTTTCTTTTAATTTTTATTTTGAATTAAAAAAAATATTTTTTTTGAGACAGGGTTTCTTTGTGTAGTCCTGGCTGTCCTGGAACTCACTCTGTAGACCAGGCTGGCCACAAACTCAGAAAGTTGCCTGCCTCTGCCTCCCGAGTGCTGGGATTGAATGCATGTTCCACCATTACACGGATCATACCCTTCTTTTAAATGGTATAAATGAAAAGTGATATTACAATCTGATATATAATACAAACTAACTTTTAAAGAAAGACAGATGTATTTTATCTGCTCAAAGATCAGAAAACCATCCTTAATTGATCTGTTAAGTGAACCATGCACATTACATACAAATACCTTTATGGAACAATATATTACTTCTATGGTTTTTATGTTACAGAATGGAAAGCCGAGAGGGCAGGCAACCCTTGGAGATTCTAAGATGCTGAGACTTGCTATTCCAGCTTCCTGCCTTGATCTTACCTCAACTGCACTAAAGCTGTTTCCTGTAAAGACTTGATTCCTGGACAACCTCAAAACAGCTACCTCTCCTGGGCATATATCCAGAAGATGTTCCAACTGGTAATAGGACACATGCTTCACTATGTTCATAATATGTCATACTATGTTTATAATAGCCAGAAGCTGGAAAGAACCCAGATGTCCCTCAGCAGAGGAATGGATACAGAAAATGTGGTACATATACACAATGTAGTACTACTCAGCTATTAAAAACAATGAATTTATGAAATTCCTAGGCAAATGGATGGATCTGGGGGATATAATCCTGAGTGAGGTAACCCAATCACAAAAGAACTCACATAACATGTACTCACTCATAAGTGGATATTAGCCCAGAAACTTAGAATACCCAAGATACAATTTGTGAAACACATGACTCAAGAAGAACGAAGCCCAAAATGTGGACAATTTGCCCCTTCTTAGAAGTAGGAACAAAACACACATGGAAGGAGTTTCAGAGATCAAGTGTGGAGCTGAGACAAAAGGATGGACCAACCAGTGACTGCTGCAGCCAGGGATCCATACCAAAATCAGCCACCAAACGCAGACACTATTGCATATACCAGCAAGATAGTGCTGAAAGGGCCCTGATATAGCTGTCTTGTGTGAGGCTATACCAGTGCCTGGCAAACACAGAAGTGGATGCTCACAGTCAGCTATTGGATGGAACATAGGGTTCCCAATGGAGGAGCTAGAGAAAGTTCCCAAGGAGCTAAAGGGGTCTCCAACCCTATAGGTTGAACAACAATATGAACTAAGCAGTATCCCCAGAGCTTGTGTCTCTAGCTGCATATGTAGCAGAAGATGACCTAGTCGGCCATCATTGAGAAGAGAGGCCCCTTGGTCTTGTAAACTTTATATGCCCCAGTACAGGGGAACTACAGGGGAACACCAGAGACAAGAAGTGGGAGTGAGTGGGTAGGGAAGCAGGGTGGGGGGTGGGGGAGGGTATAGGGGACTTTCAGGATAGCATTTGAAATGTAAATCAAAAAATATCTAATAAAAAAATGGGAAAAAGAAAAAATTAGACCAAAAAAAAAATAAAACTAACAAAACAAAACAAAACAACAACAACAAAGCTAACTCCCTTGGTCCAGATTCTTAAACTCTTCCAGTTGGAACTTCATTTAAGCATGTACTTTCTCAGCACACAGAGATTGAACAAGTGCTGTAACTAACATTCTTAAAACTAACAAATTTTCTAATTTTTTGGATCCCCCCATAAAGAATTTCTTTGTCTTAGTTCAGCAGGAAGCAATTATATGAAGTCTGTCATCCTGGTCCCTTCAGTGGTCATCTTAGAAGTTATAGATATGTTGTCACTTTAGGGGATGAGTACAACTAATCATGGTCTTGGATATGGAGGAATTTATAGAATCAAAAATTTTCTATTTTGTTTCCCTTTATCTTTCTTCCTGCCTTGGGCAAGGAAATGGTGGTTGAAAACCAAAGGAGAGGATGTAGAAATATTATCAGAAATTAGACAAAGTGAGGTAGATTATTTAATGTGCTCTCAAGCCCAAGAACATTTTTATATGTATAACCTTACATTGAAAAACATCTTTGCCTGGTGGTGGTGGTGGCGGTGGCGCACGCCTTTAATCCCAGCACTTGGGAGGCAGAAGCAGGCAGATTTCTGAGTTCGAGGCCAGCCTGGTCTACAAAGTGAGTTCCAGGACAGCCAGGGCTATACAGAGAAACCCTGTCTGGAAAAAGCCAAAAAAAGAAGAAGAAGAAAAGATCTTTATACTTCGATGCAAAATTGAGGTTATATTTTGTGACATTGGTATAGAATTTTGCATATTTATATAGGTTTAAGTTTTTTATTGGTATAAATCTTTGTATACATTGATACAAGATTGTAAATTTAATTTTGTTCCAACATAATTATTTTATGTTTCAACTATTGTATAGCTATTATGCCTATGCAACCCATTTAAAATACAAGGTTTAATCCCAGTCCTTTTACTACCTGCTATTACTAACTCTTTATTAAGGAAAGCAAGTTAATAGTCAGTCAATAAAACTCTGAGGGTTGAATACTAGATAATCATTGTTTTACTATTAGCTGAAGTTGTTTGCGATTTATGATGATGTTCTTGGTCTAAAAAGATATTTTCAAATTGATAATTCAAGTTAAGATAGAAACTGATTTATATCAGATCTCTGAACTCAATAGAACAGGGTACATAATAGAATACGTTCTCCTGAATTGCCAAATATAAACAGACTGGACTTTTATAATGTACCTCTTATTTAATAGTTTTCATAATTGTTTCATAATTGTTCCTACTGTATTTCTCTCACTGTAAGAGAAAGAGCTTTTTTATTTAGACAAAAAAAAAAAAAAGAAGGAAATTGTTGAGGTTCAGTTTGTTGCTATGTATGTATGATAATGCTACACTCTGTACCCAAAGGTCTAGGCCAGTGAGTAAATTCTCAGTTACCAGCTTTTTGTTGTGCAAACATTGTTCCTTAATTTAAAACTATTAGTGAAATAAAAATGGCTACAACCAATTACTGGATGGATTATAGGTGGGTAGGTTTTTGAGTTACCTGATTGAAGTGAAAGAGAGGGGAGTACTTTGAGGTGAGGAGAAGGCAACATGAGAGGAGATATACCATGAGCACCTGGCTAGGAGAAACAGCAAGTATTTGGGAAACACCACTGGGGAGGTAGTTAGGCCAGCAGTTAGAAAGGTGATTTACTCTGGGTCTCATTTGTAAGCTAGTCATGAAAAAGCCTCAATTGATTCTACTACATTTGACCTTGCCTTTTATACATAACACTGTTTACTCTGAAAATCTTAATGGTTTTATGGAGAGAATTTGCCTCTCTGGGAGCTCTATGGTAGTTAGAAGGTACCTTCAAGTTACCATTAGGGAGGGTAAGCACTCACTTCATGTAAGCACTGGGTTTAAGAGTTGACATGAAAATTTTATGAAAATATCCTAACTACTTTGTCATAATAATTTTAAAAAATGAGTTTCAAATACCCCTTCACTTTCTTCATCTCTCATAGAGCTTAATCTGCTTACATATACTAGAACTGAGCATATCTACTAGGTTAATGCTGAAAGCAAATAATGATCAACTCTACCTGTTTTTTTTTTTTTCACCTATGTCTTTCTTACCAATGAACCTTTTTCACCACTGCTCTGCAAAGATCACTCAATTAGATATACCAAAATTAAGGTTTCATGATGCTACACCTGGTCCTATTTTAAATGGACTAGATGGAAAGGAAGCAACTGGAAGCCAGCAATGAAAGTAATGAGACAAGCACTCAGCCTGCCACATCTCCTTCCACATTGAGATCGAGGACGTGCTCCATGGCAGGAGAGTTGATTGACTAACTTTCATTAGATAAAATTGTTTTCCAAAATTAAATCTGTCCTTCACCCGAACACACAAAAGCCATATACACTTCATATATAAGCTCAGAAGTAAATCTAAATGCAACACAGAGATCATCGATTACTTTCATAACACACAAATAAAAGAGATAGACTACCTTTATAACCTAATGTAGAAAAATACTGTAGATGTATCATGAAATATACCAGACATAAAGAAGTATAAAGAAGTCTACTACTTAAAATGAGAACTTCTGATTATAATGAATTCCATAAGTTTTGTGAAAGGCAAAATGACAACCTGGAATAGATTATTTCCCAAATAAATAAGACATTAAAACTAATACCTTTAATATATAATACAGAATCCCCAATAGTCATTGAGGAAAGAAACTTTTCATATATCTGTATTTGCCAAATTTATAACTTAATTTTAATTCAAGTATTTCTTGATAATTTCTTTTGTGTTCTCCAAACTCCAGCTCAATGAATGCATTAGATGCACCTGTGATTTCTTTATGTTTGTTCTCCTTTGTATCATCTCCTTCCTAGATAGAGAAGTAGCCTCTCCTTCACTCAATTCAACCTTCTAACCAGCATATCTCTCTGTCTCTGTCTCTGTCTCTCTGTCTCTGTCACAGAGAGAGAGAAAGAGAGAGACAGAGAGACAGAGAGAGAGACAGAGAGAGACAGAGAGAGAGAAAGGGAAGTGATGGAGAGAGAGAAAGAGGAGAAAGTGGAGAAAGAGAGGAGAGAGAGAGAGAGAGACAACACAGAGACAACTCTGGGTCAAGCTGAGAATTAAATGTCTTTGTATAGCCAATAACTCTATTGGATACAAAATGCTCATGACATTATTACATACTATCCTTTAAGATGGCATGAATGGAAATTTATATTATAGTTTGATTATGCGATCAAACTAACCTCTAAAGAAAGACAGTTGTCTTTCTTTATTAATCTTCTTTAATTGATCTGTACAACCTGCACTTTCTTTTTTTATTAGATATTTCCTTTATTTACATATCAAATGCTTTCCTGAAAGTTTCCTGTACACCCCACCCTGCCCTGCTCCCCTACCCGACCACTCCCAATTCTTGGCCCTGGCATTCCCCTCTACTGGGGCATATAAAGTTTCCAAGACCAAGGGGCCTCTCTTACCAATGATGGCCAACTATGCCATCTTCTGCTACATATGCAGCTAGAGACACGAGCTCTGGTTAGTTCATATTGTTGTTCCACCTATAGGGTTGTAGAACCCTTCATCTCCTTGGGTACTTTCTCTAGCTCCTCCATTGGGGCCCTGTGTTCCATCATATAGATGACTGTGAGCATCCACTTCTGTATTTGCCAGGCACTGGAATAGCCTCACAAGAGACAACTATATCAGGGTCCTTTCAGCAAAATCTTGCTGGTATATGCAATAGTGTCTGGGTTTGGTGGCTGATTATGGGATGGATCCTCGGGTGGGATAGTCTCTGGATAGTCCATTCTTTTGTCTTAGCTCCAAACTTTATCTCTGAAATTCTTTCATGGGTGTTTTGTACTCTATTCAACCAACACTTTCCATATGAATGTCGTTTCATTGTTATGTATTGCTTGTAAGGTTTGTATATTGCAGAATGGAACAGGAGAAAGACAGGCAGGCCTGACAAAATTCACACTCAGGGATGCTAAGATTCTGGGACTTTGCATTCCAGCTTTCTGCTTGATCCTACCTTAACTACATCAAAGCTGTTTCCTCTAAAGACTTGCTTCCAGGACATTTCCAGAAAAGCTAGCTTGCCCATCCAGCCTTTCAGACTGTTATAATCAGGACTTCAACAACACCATGAACTTTCTCAGCACAGAGACAAATGGATAACAAATGCTACCAACTAGCCTTCCTTTGACAAAACCAATTTTCCTATTTCTCTTTAAGCCCCCAGAAAGGAGTTTTTCACCACAATTCAACAAGAAACAAAGAAAAGAAAAATATCATCCCAGTTCCTTACATTGAGATGGATGGTTCTGATTATGTTATGATTTATAGATGTATTATAACTTTGAGGAATAATTTACAAATGGTATAGCTTTAGACACAGAGTTAAACTAGAGAGCTTAGACTCAATGATTTCTACCTTTCTTTCCCTCTTCTTTATCCTTCTTTCTTAGGTAAAGAAAGAGGGTGAAAAAGAAAAAGGGGAGACATAGTAATATTATAGAAATTAAACAAATAGTCAAATAAGGATTGGATTTTAAATTTACTCTTAAAACATTATATAGCCATAATCATACATTGGTAGAAATCTTTATATTTGATTAAAAATTGAAGTTACATTTTTTTACAAAAAATTATTATTTTTACATTGACACAGAATTTGATATAAGTTTAAGGTCTTCATTGGTATAAATCTTTGTATACTGATATATAATTTAAAATTAATATTGTTCCTCTTAGGTAGGCATTATACCAATAGAACTCATTTAAGAATACAAGGCTTACACTAGATCCTTTTAATAGATGCTAGTACAAACTGTTTAGGATGATTAAGTAATGCAAGTTTATTACTCAGAACAAGCATTTCCAAGATTATTCAAATAATAAATAGTTAATAAAAATCAGTGCTTGCTACATATAGAGACAGTATTCAAAAATCAGAGAATCACAAAATATGGCACTGTTACTTCATTATTAAAAGATCTTTTGACTATAAGACATGTTTGTTCCTTATAGTACCCCCATTCCACTTCAAAGAAGATATTAAGCACTATTACTTCCATATGGAGTTGATCCAACTGTGGCAAGTTAGCCACTGGGAAAATTTTGCCACAGACAAAATCCTGTGCTAAAAAGGACATATTGAAGGCAGGATAGTGGATTAAAACTAAACTAAATAAAAAGAAGCAGTGTCCCAGCAATATGAAGTACACTTTAAAAGTTCAGTGATACAACTGGCTAATAATTAGGGAAAGCTTCGCACTGTGAACCTTGTCGAACACTTTCTTAACTGTAACAAGCTCTGGTTCCTATTGATCTAGATCTACCTTGATTCTTCCTACTTTATGACCAGATATGTAGATCTACTTTACACTTTCCCAGGGTATGCTTTTCGAGCCATTGTTCCTGTTGGTCATATATCGTCCTTTTCTTCTAGGGGTATTCTTTGCCCTCTGATCACATCATATGAGTACCTTAGAATTGATCAATAGTCATCTATGGATATCAGTACACACGGCAAGTCTTTATATTCAAAGGCTTCATATTCTAATTTACCTGACTTCAACCTCATCTGAATATTGTTTCTTCTCTAGAAGGAGTTTTTTTTTTTTTTAATACCTTAAATACCTCACCTGATTTTGGGACTTCTCATCTTAAAGACTGGCCTTAAGACTATCTTGCTACATCTTTAATATGCCCATCATTGCAAAAATAAATCCTTTTATTTAACAAATTACAACTTATTCCTGTCAGCTACAAAAGTTTTCCAAATGCCCTCAGAAATGTTTCATACTAATATATCAATCATATTGTAATGAGGGGAACAATAGTAGAAGCAAGTCTGCGTACATTCAGGCTTTCTAAAAGAGCTGAGTCCATGACTCTTGTGAATGATTTATTGGTGTTTGACTCTCAGAGTAGAGGAGTGAGGAAATCAAGAGATGAGAGAGAAAAGCCAAGTGTGTATTTGCCTTAACTCACAGAGAGACCCTGGAGATTCGGGATCAAAATTTGCTACAGCCTTGGTCTCACCTGGAGTCAAGGCCATTCCTGGTAAAATAAGGTATGGCAGGCCCACTAATCCAGATATGACACTAGTTTTGACGAGAGAAAGAATCTATCCTGGGATGTTACCAGCAAACCATTAGGCATCCAGGAGATTGAGCCCTGAGCCCAAGAAACAGAAAAGCACAGTGGCATCAGTGGTTCAAGATGCTTCACGGGCCTTACCAGGTCAGCCAGGGTCATGTGACTTCAGGCGACTTCTTTAATTCCCTGAAACTCACATCCCTTATCTTTAAAATAGGAGTAATAATTGGGTTCCCGAGAACAAGCAAGCAGCTCATACACACTTGTGATGCTTGACACACTTTTAAACAAATAAGAAAACGTTCACTAATGCTAGGAATTATGAAGTAGGGTAACGTTTATAACATCAGTAAACACCATTCTGAGCCATAAGAGAAATGTTGTTAGACAGGCTAGAAATATTGACATTTGAAAGGACTTCGGGAGGTGTCTCTACCAGTCTGGGAGATTAAACCTGTTAAGGCACATGCATGAAGACATATTAATCCAAGACAGAAATTAGCACTGGCAAAACCAAGACTCTTATTTCCGAAACCTTAACGCTTGCTACAGAAATAAAAAAAAAAAAAAATCTCTATTTTATACCAGTGAGAAATAGAGAGAAGTAGAGAAGAGACAGAGTCAGAAGCTAAGCAACAGTTGAATGCAGGTCTCTTATTAAGTTGATTTGTGTCACCGGAACTTCTGATTGCTGACAAAAGTTGTCTCGGTTTACTATGCAGCCTTCTATGATGCATATTCTAGGCAGTCTGAGTAAACCCTTTAGAGAAAAAGTTTTAGATGAAAGGAACTCAATGTTCACAAACTCTGTTCAGAGTGCAGTGGCTTTTCTGTAGAGTTGCACCGTGAGAGTCTTGTTAGCATCAGCTCTCTGCATGTCTTTAACCAAAGCTTCTCTCATGAACGCAATAGCTTCTTTCTCATTTTCTAAATTCCCACCACAGATGCCTAGCCCAATGTTGATCTTTGTATTGCAATTCATTACTCTGAAGCTGTCATCCAATTCCAGAACCGCAGCCAAGGAATTCATCCAGGGATCTATTTAAATAAAATAACTCTGGCTCTTATGTCTGAAACTGTAACTTGAAATGAATATGCTTGTCACTGTTATCTATCAGAAGAGGAGGTGATTTCCCAGTTAATTAAGTCTACTTCCTGCACACATATGACTAGATATTAAAATATGTTTTACAGAAGTACAGAGTAGTTCCCAATAGCAAATATAGTCCCAGAATCCAAGCACAAGCAACAATGGTAGCAAGAGATAAGAAGGATAACAAGGTACCTAGACTTGGCTAAATCATCTAAATTCCCAGAGCAAAATAATGAGACACAAACTGCTGTTAAGAGTATTATGTAGATCTCATTTGCTCATGGAATGGAAGTATTTTGTAATCTTTCAAACCAATGTCCAAATAAGGAGCTGTTTACTGAGTGTAAGTGTTTGGGGAAATAACTTTTATGACATTAATAGGTAAGTTTCTTAATGAGTGGCAAATTTTTTAATATTGTTAAAACACTGCATGTAATTCTAGGGAATAGTAGAATAGCAAGATATCCTATTATTCTTGTTTACAGGAATATGGACTGCATCCATGAACACCATTAAATATATTCTTATCTTAATGTAACTGAAGAATTTGAGCAGGTAAAATTATGTTAGTCTGTTCAGCTCAGATTTTCAATGCCAGTCTAATCATGGATCATAAATAATATTTAATACACAGATACTCATTGTTTTATAAAGTATGTGGCAGAAATGAATCTTAATCTAACAGAAGCCCTATTCAAGAGAAATTTAGAATTGTAAATTCTTAGACTGCTATTAACTCTAACAGTGCAAGGGAATTATTTTAAATAGTTAATAAATACTGTAGCTCACTTAGTAAGTAAAACTAGATGGTAATAAAGAAAAGAGAATCTAAAGAGGTATTGGTGACAATCTGAGAAGGCATTCAGTCCATAACTCCAAATCAACTTCACAGTTAAACAAGTGCTTAGTCTCTATGGACTCTATAGACTGTTGAATTAGACAAGATGGTTAATTTGTCAAAGTTGTGAACTCAGAAACACAATGAAAGCATGAACATATTGGAGTCATGCTGGCACAGGAATAGCAGATTGCACTAGGTGGAAAAAGTGAAGGCAAAGCAACACTTGACAGGCTTTTCCTGAAAACATCTGCAGCCGCCCACAGACCCTTGATCCATCCTCTCTTAGGATATAAGCTCCTTCTTCAAGAACCCTCCTTATTGCCCATCCCTTCATAAAAAACAAGAAAGTCAGCATTAAGAACTGAGTTTTATCCCAAATTAGTCTAGGAATATATTTGTGATGTCAGAAGATTATTTTAAGTAATTAGACTGGGCCTTGATTTCTCCTACATTTTCTATCTTTTATCTGATTAGTCAAGAGCCGTTTAGATTTTACTACATTGATCCCGATGAAGTGGTCTTTGCTCTCCATTAGAGAGGCCATCTCTGAGAAGCTACAGACTACCAT
>LR750048.1:853748-887832 GCA_902729485.2 Mus minutoides
ATCCCTGTGCCCTCTAGTGAGTCTGGCCAAGGGTTTGTCTATCTTGTTGACTTTTTCAAAGAACCAGCTCCTGGTTTGATTGATTCTTTGGATAGTTCTTTTTGTTTCCACATGGTTGATTTCACCCCTGAGTTTGATTATTTCCTGCCGTCTACTCCTCTTAGGTGACTTTGCTTCCATTTGTTCTAGAGCTTGCAATTGTGCTGCCAAGCTATTGGTGTAAGCTCTCTCCATTTTTTTTGTAGGAACTCAGAGCTATGAATTTACCTCTCAGGAATGCTTTCAGTGTGTGCAAAAAGATTCTAACACAAAATATCCAGGAAATCCAGGACACAGGTCTGATAGAACTCTGCAGTAAACCCATCTAGTCCTGGGCTTTTATTGGTTGGGAGGTGATTAATGACTGCTTCTATTTCTTTAGGGGATATGGAACTGTTAGATCATTAATTGATCCTGATTTATCTTTGGTACCTGGTATCTGTCTAGAAAATTGTCCATTTCATCCAGGTTTTTCAGTTTTGTTGAGTATAGCCTTTTGTAGAAGGATCTGATGATGCTTAGGATTTCCTAATATTCTGTTGTTATGTCTCCCCTTTCATTTCTGATTTTATTAATTAGGATACTGTCCATGTGCCCTCTAGTAGGTCTGTTTAAGGGTTTATCTATCTTGATAACTTTCTCAAAGAACCAGCTCCTGGTTTGGTTGATGCTTTAAATAATTCTTTTTTTTTTTTTTTTTTTTTCTACTTGGTTGATTTCAGCCCTGAGTTTGATTATTTCCTTCTCTCTACTCCTCTTTGGTGAATTTGCTTCCTTTTGATGTAAAGCTTTTAGGTGTGATGTCAAGCTGTAAGTGAATGCTCTCTCTAGTTTCTTTTTGGAGGCATTCAGATGTATCAGTTTTCTTCATAGGACTGCTTTCATTGTTTTCCATAACTTTGGGTATGTTGTGGCATCATTTTCATTAAACTCTAAAAAGTCTTTAATTTCTTTATTTCTTCCTTGACCAAGCTATCATTGAGTAGAGTGTTGTTCAGCTTCCACATGAATGTTGGCTTTCTATCATTTATGTTGTCATTGAAGATCACCCTTAGTCAGTGGTGATCTGATAGGATGCATGAGATAATTTCAATATTTTTATATTTGTTGAGGCCTGTTTTGTGACCAATTATATGGTCAATTTTGGAGAAGGTACCATGAGGTGCTGAGAAGAAGGTATATCCTTTTGATTTAGGATAAAATCTTCTGTAGATATCAGTTAAATCCATTTGTTTCATAACTTCTGTTAGTTTCACTGTGTCTCTGTTTAGTTTCTCTTTCCATGATCTGTCCATTGATGAGAGTGGCGTGTTGAAGTCTCTCATTATTATTGTGTGAGGTACAATGTGTGGTTTAAGTTTTACTATAGTTTCTTTAATGAATGTGGCTGCCCTTGCATTTGGAGCATAGATATTCAGAATTGAGAGTTCATCTTGGAAGATTTTATCTTTCATGAATATGAAGCGCCCCTCCTTGTCTATTTTGATAATTTTGGGTTGGAAGTCGATTTCAATCGATATTAGAATGGCTAATTTCAGCTTGTTTCTTCAGACCATTTGCTTAGAAAATTGTTTTCCAGCCTTTTACTCTGAGGTAGTGCTTGTTTTTCCCCCGAAGTGGGTTTCCTGTAAGCAGCAAAAATTTGGGTCCTGTTTATGTAGCCAGTCTGTTAGTCCATGTCTTTTTATTGGGGAATTGAGTCTATTGATATTGGGAAATGTTGAGGTAAAGTAATTGTTGCTTCCTGTTATTTTTGTTGTTAAAGTTGGGTTTCTGTTCTTGAGGCAATATGCTTTTAGGTTTGCTGAAGGATTGCTTTCATGCTTTTTCTAGGACCTAATTTCTGGCCTTGTGTTGGTGTTTTCCTTTTATCCTTTGAAGGGCTGGATTCGTGGAAAGATATTGTGTAAATTTGGTTTTGTCATGGAATACTTTGGGTTCTCCATCTATGGCAATTGAGAGTTTTGCTGGGTATAGTAGCCTGGGTTGGCATTTGTGTTCTCTTAGGGTCTGTATAACATCTGTCCAGGATCTTCTGGCTTTCATAGTCTCTGGTGAGAAGTCTGATGTAATTCTAATAGATCTGTGTTTACATGTTACTTTACCTATTTCCCTTACTGCTTTTAATATTCTATCTTTATTTAGTGCATTTGTTGTTCTGATTATTAAGTCTCTGGAGGAATTTCTTTTCTGGTCCAGTCTATTTGGAGTTCTGCAGGCTTCTTGAATGTTCATGGGCATCTCTTTCTTAAGGTTAGGGAAGTTTTCTTCTATAATTTTGTTGAGATATTTACTGGCCCTTTAAGTTGAAAATCTTCATTCTCATTTACTCCTATTATCCTTAGGTTTGGTCTTCTCATTGTGTCCTGAATTTCCTGGATGTTTTGAGCTAGGATCTTTTTGCATTTTGCATTTTCTTTGATTGTTCTGTCCATGTTCTCTATGGAATCTTCTGCACCTGAGATTTTCTCTTCCATCTCTTGTATTCTGTTGCTGATGCTCACATCTATGGTTTCTGATCTCTTTCCTAGAGTTTCTATCTCCAGCTTTGTCACCCTTTGGGTTTTCTTCATTGTTTCTACTTCCATTTTTAGATCTTCGATGGTTTTGTTCAATTTTATCACCTGTTTGGTTGTGTTTTTCTCTAGTTCTTTAAGGGATTTTTGTGCTTCGTCTTTAAGGACTTCTACCTTTTTAGCAGTGTTCTCCTGTATTTCTTTAAGTGAGTTATTAATGTCCTTCTTAAAATCTTCTACCAGCATGAGATAGATTTTTAAATCTGAACCTTGCTTTTCAGGTGTGTTGGGGTATCCAGGACTTGCTGTGGTGGTCGTACTGGGTTCTAATGATGCTGAGTGTTATTGGTTTCTATTATTAAGATTCTTATGTTTGCCTTTCACCATCTGATAATCTCTGGTGTTAGATATTCTAGCTGTCTCTGGCTGGAGCTTGTTCCTCCTGTGATTCTGTTAGCTCTGTCAGCACTCTGGGAGTCCAACTCTCTCCTTTGTCCCATTGGTCAGAGCACTCTCTGCAGGCATGCTCTTCTCTTGCAGGGAAGATGCACAGAAGTCTGGAGCTCAGATCCACCTCCTGAGTCCTGGGGTAAGAGCTCTCCTTGCAGGCAGACTCTCTTCTGACAGAGAAGGTGCCCAGGGGTCTGGGTCTCAGCTCTGCCTCCTGGCTGAGGATGAAGGCCCAAAGGGATGCTTTCCATTAAGCTATGTTGCTTCTCTGGCCCACGTACTCTCCTGTGTGGACTGGTCTCAGTCATCCCAAGATCCTGGGTGTGCTAGGGCCTGCCCAAGCACACCGAGGATCTTGTACCCAAGAAGGTGTGGGACTGGATCCACCAGAAAGAATCCCAGCTGCTGGTTGGGCAGGTATCCTTTGTCCCTGTTCCTGCAGTGATCCCAAGATCCTGGGTGTGCTAGGGCCTGCCCAGTTTGTCCCTAAATGGCATGGTGTTAATGCTGACTGGAATGAATCCCAGCTGCTGGTTGGGGAGGTTTCCTTTGCCCCTGTTCCTGCAGGCACAGGATGCTCTGGGTTTTATGGAACAGATGTTGAGTTCCACTCACCAGTGATCTCAAGATCTTGGATGAGCTAGGGTGCCTTCAGCATGCAGAGTCCTCTGGGGACCTTGGGATCCTCTGCCGAGTCTGCGCTCAAGATGGCCCAGGGCTGGCATGGACCAGAATGACGAGACAATAATATTTCTATTAATCAAGATTTATGTCATCAGTAGGGAAAACAACTGATTCTATGTTGAAGGAAGGGGAAAAATTATTAAGACCAAAGATTTTTTATGTCAATTAGTTAACATGAAAGACAATATCTACAAAAAATGTGAATGGATTTATCTCAGTATGCCACTCTTCACCTTGAGAGAACAATAATTTTAATTTTTAAATACTCCTAGGTGAATTAAATACAGTAGCTAAAGTAATGGATTATATTTTAGAATTATGAAGTAGCAGGCATATAAGTTTTTCTTTGAGACATTGATCATTTTCTTATTCTATGTTATTTTAGTATCTAATATATGTTAGACTTGTAAAAAGGTAACACAGAGGTTTGGTAAATGGACTGATGAATAGGGGACTCAAGTTACAAATGGACAATTATTATTTCAAACTTTGGAAATTAGGCTAATATGAAACTTTATCATCATATTACTCCCTGATCATAAAAAAATAAAATTTTATTATACTTTTTAAATTATTTGTACCTCTTCTAGGGAAATATATTAAGAATACAACATTTGAAAACTCTGTGTAGCAGCAGTGCTGATAATTTATAAATATGAGATATTGAAATAAACCTCGTCATTTGTAAGGTATTAACAACACATAACACAGTTCTGATTTCTCTGATTTTTAAAGAAAGAAATGATTCTGCCTGATTTCCGAATTGAACTTTAGATAAATGTGCAGATACCGATGGCATACAAAATGTCATAAATCATTGTGTATTAGAGTAATGATGGAGAAATGCCTGACATAAAGTAGCCACTCAAGAAATACCTTCGAGTAAATTAAAAACGGGAGGAAAGAGCAGTTCATGAGGATGTAGACTGTCTTAGATAGTACACTTGTTTCAATGCTAATGTAAAATTCAGCCAACTTCAACATTTATTTTAATAATTCAACTTATTTTTCACCATCAGCTTCCAGCCAACTTTTCTGTTACACTTAATCATTTAAAGGATCCCTAAGACAAAGAACAAACAAACGAAAACAAAAAGCTTAACAAGAAGTCATCTGCAGACACTCCATTGCTGAAATCAGCAAAAGGTCCATTCATCCAATAATCATCCTGCTCATGGGGAGTCCTGCTTTTCCTTCAGGACAGAAAACCTGCTATATTAATGATCTTAGTCACAGAAACCAAGCATGGTTTTTATTTCATTTTCATCAGAATTTGAAGTTTAAATGTACTGCACCCAGTCTTTTAATGGTAAGGAAGGTAGTAATAGATGGTGTTTAATAGATGATTTACAATTCTAAATACTGTTGTAGCTTTCTACAGAATCCTGGGAACAAATCCTTAAGTAATAGCTTCAGATGTTCTTTTAAAAATAAAATATAATCTCTTCCTTAGAACAACGAGTCTCTGAAATTCTAGGTTATAATAACATGTAAGTGTACAAACTATAGTTTGTTTAGGAAACAGTAAGACAGCAATGTGGTGATAATGTCTTGCCTGGTGTGAATACTTAATCCTTGCAACAACCCTGGGAAGATCAATACTCGACAACTGAACCTTGCCATGAGAAGAAACTGATTCACACAAAACTGCCCATTTCCCCTCAAGAACCACTCTTAACTATCTACAGAATTCAGATACTTTCAAACGTAAGATGAGATACCCTTGCAGTTACAGATCTAAGAAGCTGAATTCCTGGCCTCAGTAACTCTAAACTTTTAATTGAGTTCCTGAGGTTCAAAATAGAGATACTACTATGTGGTTTATGGCTTAATGCTATGTTTGGATGCTGGAAAATGAGGGCGATGGCTCTCAATTGTGTTCCCTTAACCCCCATATGTTGACCCTGTCACAGCCCTTACCAGCAGTCTGCATTTCAATTGATTTTCTGTTTGCCTGTCAGTCCTTTTGCCTCAGCCAGGAATATTTTATGTGCTACTTCAGCCCCCTGGCATCTACCACAGCTCCTGACACAGCTTTTTCTGTATATGTTTTGGGTAAATGCAATGCCATTTTTTAAAGTGAAAAGAAAATCCTAGATCCTAGGTTTACTTTAAAAATGTCTATGGAAAAACTTCCTTAGATTAGTGTGTAGATAGGTGATAATGAATGGATGGACAGATGGATGGATGAGAGATAGAAATATGGACAAAATAAATAAGTGAATAAATAAATGATTATGGCTTGTCCTCCTGAATGCAAATTTCTATAATTTTATGTCAAATTTCAAAATAAAGTAATTTTCATTTCTAAATGTCTGTGATCATAAATGATTTCATTATATATGGCTTATTTAGAAATTAAATATTGGATATTGGGAGCTTATTAGTGAGATGATTTTATATAATTTGAATTACTTCATAAGACTTGATATTCTAGTGTACTGGAAATGCATAGACATATGTACATAAATTGATAGTAAAGAAAGTAATTTAGTAAAGTGGATTAGAAAGGGTACATGGTGTCACAAATTTTATATAATCTTGCTTAAAATGTACAGAATGTCCCATTTGCTAGGAGTAGATATAAAACATAATGCTGTAATCTAAATGTAGAGCCGATTTATTCTATCTGTCCTAAAACATATAATACATCATTTGGAAATCCTACAATATCTGCATTCCAGCAAAACATTACACTCAATTACAAGAGATGTGTATGAAATGTGTATGAAGTAGGTGTGAAAACATGACACACGAGAAGCAGCATGTATGGCAATATCAACTTAAAGCACTATGGCTTTTTTTATTCTATATTAAAATTTGTATTGACAACTTTGGTAGTCTACCCATTTTATAGCAATTTGGGAGATTGTATACATTAAGATGATAGTCTATTGGTTTGGGAAAAATTACTTGATGTTTTAATACCTGCTATACAACCCAAACTAGAATCTGATTCCTGTACCCATATAAGAAGCCAGGTATCCTGCAAATACCTGAAACTCAGGCTTATTTTTTATGACTTTGTGTACACATCTACACATATGTGTGTGAGTACAAATAAGCACACATATATGTATAAAAGATAAGACTTTTACAAACTTGATAGACAGCAATATCAAATATCCTTAAGATGCTGAAATAATTATTTTGAGAAGAAAAATACAAAAATATTATGCTTATTTAAAAGAACTGCACAAAAATAGTTCATATATGACTCATCAAAATAAGGATAGAAATGGCATAGGGAATTTAACACAGCATCGTCTAGTTTAAGTAGCACTTTAAAAGATTTTATGATCTTCTTTTTTATTATAAATGGAAAAACACATTCTATACGAAAACGAAATTACTACTTAGTTCAGGATAGTGCGTGATAAAGGTGCTGCATCTCTAAATAAGTTACTTCACCTAAATGTAGATTTACTTAATTTATATTACATATATTTATTTGATTTTTTATGATATTTGTGTGTATGTATGTGTTTGTGTGTATGTTTTGTGTGTGTGTGTGTGTGTGAGTGTGTGTTTGTATTTAAGTCTTAATGGACGTGACCATGCTTTTATATTTTTGCCAAGACTTACAGATTCTGTGAAGGTTTCCATTAAATGGAAAATCCTTCACTTACTCAATAGAACATTATAAAATGGTTATAGACTGTTGATTATAAAGGAAAGTAATAATAAAATTTTATTTTCTATAGTTAGGGCTTAATAAATAACCTTATTTTTTCTTCCTAAATAATTGTTAAGTAACATAATTAGTATTTAAACTAACATATATGCTGTGCTGTGAAATAGACATGCATTGTAATAAGCTTGCATTTGCCTTTTAGATCAGTAAAGGTTTGAGAGAAGGTATGAGCCAGGGGAAAGGACAGTAAGTCAGAACTAAATAACTTTCTTGATAAAAAAGCGAATCAAAAGGAACTAGGGAAAATGTAACTGCTAACCCCATTGGCCTCCTTCAAAGAGTTGATCAGAATTTCATTCTAAAGATTTTGAATACTCCATCTTGAGCATAAAATTTCTCTGCTCCTATAGATACAGCTTTTATTCTATACAATTCACTTCTTGTTCATATTTTCGACATAGGCTCCTTCAATAAAAAAAAATGTTCTGGGAAATTTTTAGTTATTATAGATGAGAATCTACTAAACTTTAATAAGTAGATTTTTCTCTCTTTTCTTCTTACTACCTTTCATTTAAGAAGTATGTCACACCACGGTGGTCCAGCCTAAGGAGAATGTGTCACTATGATTAACGTCACCCACTTGTATCAGACGATGTAGTTTAGTAAAATGAAGATTTCATGAGCTGGAGTTCACTTCTGATTTTAGAACAGATTGGCTGATTGACCTTGAATAATACAAGTCACATCTGTATAGTAGCATTTACTTGATTCAACCTCCCTTGCCCTGTGTAAAATGAGCATATTGCATACGGCAGCCTTTCAATATGAGTGATCAAAGCCATCAATAAGATAACTGCTGTGTCATTCTTAACTTCACCTCAGAAGATAGTGTCATTAGCACAATACAGAAAGGCTTTTCTTCCCCTGTGTTCTTTAAATATACATCTGTATATTTGTTAATTTGGGTTTACACTATTTAAAAAATTCAGCTTAGAAGGTTGATTTGAAGAGATCAGCATTAATCTTTAGGGAAAAGGAAGTTTATTTACTTTTTCTGGAGATAAATCATTAAGTCACACAATTCCTGAAAGTGAAACATTAGTCTCTTACTCCAATAGGCTGGATGATTTTCTTAGAGAAATGATTTTAGGACCTCACAATGTCTCCACAACTGTGTTTACATCGTTCATTGTTAATTATAGTGGTATTAGACACAATTGATGTTATCAGTTTATTCTTTTAATATATATTTAAGCTTGTTTTACTTGACAATCATATATTCATGATTTCTTATTCAAAAATCCACCTAAACTTTGTTATACTCAAATATATTCTATTTAGTCAATTCTATATTTTTGAAAACTCATATGGCTTTCTAATAGTTTGGGATTAAAAACTATTCTATAAGGAATATGCTCAAACACATATTATTTGGGCAAAATCTTATAAATGAAGTTGCTAGGTCACTATGTAAATATGAAATTATAAAATGTGTTATATATATCCATATATATGTATATATCCTCCCAAAACATGTATGAATTCATATTTAGTTGTTGATATTGAAAACTGTTCTTATTTCTTACAAGTAAACAAGAAAGATGCAGATAATAGCATATCATAATTTAAAAAAAAAAATCTGGTAGATTAACTGAGCATGAGATACTGTGGGGAGAAGCCATGACTGACCTCTATGATGTGGTAAGATGTAGCTGGGACTGACCCCAAACAGTGACCATAGCCAGGACTGCAAACAGCAATAATCACTATTGATGTAAAGCTTTATTTAGTCTGATCTGTTCCTTCAGAGTCAGTAGGGTCTTGTACATTTTATTAGTGAGATTAAGAGATGTATTATTTGGTTTTTGTTATGCTTGTCATGCTTCCCAATGTTAAACTTCAAAATCTGTGATTTGTTCAAGTGCTGGGTGAATCATAGTATAGCTTGCATGTTCAGATACTTTGCTTCTATACATTTTGTTTGGTTCTCTTTACCCTTGGGGGCTTTTATATATATGTACATATATATATATATATATATATATATATATATATATATATATATATATATATATACACATATATGTTAGTGTACAACCTATAGTTTGTTTAGAGGGGGGAAAGAGAGTGATCCCTGAATCTAATTTCTTTCTTTTTGTTTCTTCTTAGAAGAGAGTACAAACTGCAACCCTTAAAAGACCAACAACCACTAATCTTGCCTACCAGGGCTCTAGCATCTATATACCCTCTGAAAAGTTCACAGAATTCCAAATGTCACACAAACACAATAACTATCTGCAGCAGCTAGCAGAACAATGCCCCAGCTAGAGCACAAGGTAAATCATAGTCAGCTGCTTCAGACAGTTCAAAGCAGTTCTCACAGCCTCGCAACTGGGATTAAAATGAAAGCACATTCTTATAATATTTCTGTGCTTTTAAAGAAACTGATTTTTCTGAGGAACCTCCAGACTGACTTCCAGAGTGGTTTTACCAGTTTGCAATCCCACCAGCAATGGAGGAGTGTTTCTCTTTCTCTACATCCTCGCCAACATGTCCTGTCACCTGAGTTTTTGATCTTAGTCATTTTGATTAGTGTAAGGTGGAATCTCAGGGTCATTTTGATTTGCATTTCCCTGATGACTAAGGACTTTGAACATAGCTTTCTTTCTTTTTTTTTTTATTAGATATTTTCTTTCTTTGCATTTCCAATGCTATCCCCAAAGCCCCCTATACCCTCCCCCCACCCTGCGCCCCAACCTACCCCCTCCCACTTCCTGGCCCTGGTATTTCTTTAAGAGCTTCTCAGCCATTGAGATTCCTCTGTTGGGAATTCTCAGTTTAGTTCTATACCCCATTTTTTATTGGGTTGTTTGGTTTCTTGGTGGTTAGCTTCTTGAGTTTCTTATATATTTTGGATATTAGCCCTCTATTGGATGTGGGGTTAGGGAAGACTTTTTCCCAATCTGTAGATTACCAATCTGTCATATTGTCTTTGTCCTTTACCTTACAAACACTTTCCAGTTTCTTTTGTTTGTTTGTTTGTTTGTTTGTTGTTGTTGTTTAATTATATTTTATTTTTCATATTCCATTCCCTGCCCCCCTCTTTATCCACCCTTTGTCTGCTCCATATCCCATGCCTCCTCCCCACCTCCCTGTCTCTATATGGATGCTCCCACCCCCTACCCTACAAGACCTCTAAACTCCTTGGGGCCTCCAATCTTTTGAGGATTAGGTGCATCATCTCTGAATGAACACAGACCCAGAAATCCTCTACTGTGTGTTCACTTTCCAGTTTCATGAGCTCGCATTTATCAATTCTTGATCTTAGAGCCTAAGCCATTAGAGTTCTGTTTAGGAAATGTTCTCCTGTGCCAATGAGTTCAAGGCTCTTTCCCACTTTCTTTTTTTATTAGATTCAATGTACCTGGTTTTGTGTTGAAGTTCTTGATCCACTTGGACTTAAGCGTTGTGCAAATATTGATCTATTTTTCATTTTTCTACATAGAGATTGCCAGTTAGACTAGCAGCATCTATTGAAACCAAAATTTCAGAATTCTTTTTTTTTTGTTTGTTTGTTTTGTTTTGTTTTGTTTTGTTTTTTTGAGACAGGGTTTCTCTGTATAGCTCTGGCTGACCTGGAACTCACTTTGTAGACCAGGCTGGCCTTGAACTCAGAAATCCTCCTGCCTCTGCCTCCCAAGTGCTGGGATTAAAGGCGTGTGCCACCACATCTGGCCTAAATTTCAGAATTCTTAATAGTGTCACCACAATATCTCTTGTATACTCAAAACATACATCATAATGCAAAGGAGAATGTGTTCTTATTTATATTAAAGCTGACTCAAAGAAACAGGAAGTTTCCTTGGAACTTTCATTAAATGAGGGGTTTATAGATTTAGAGAGCCTATGGCAAGTGCATATGTTCACTAGGTTCTCAGTATAACCAGAATATCCTTTGAATGAGTCTGGTATTGGTGGGAACTGAGGAGACTCATACTCCAGTAGTAAATGTAACACAAAGTCAGTAATGTTGCTTAATAGAAATATATGCATTACTTTGAGGAATTAAGTGATTTTTATACTGTTTTCTTTTCCATCTTTCTCTTCATCTTGCCACTCTATTTTCTTTGTGTGTGGATGCGTGTGTGGGAGTAGATGCTGGTATGTGTGCATTTGTAATAATGATGTATATAGAGGCCCAGGATGCTGACATATCTAAGTATTCAAGTACCTGCATTATCCACTTGAGACAGGGTCTCTCCTGGAAGTTACAAATTTTCCAAGTAAATTGGTAGATGGGTTTGCTGGACCACTCTAGTCATCCTTCTCTTTCTAATTTCCTCCTGCCATGTCCCTGTTGTAGACTCCAAGGCTTTTACATGAATGCTCTCAATCTGAACTGTTCTTTTATTATGCAACAAGTACTCTTTCTAATGGCTGAGTTGTATCTCCAGATCCCCCTATCCAACTCCAACCTCCTCTCTTTTTCTTTTTTATTTTCTTTCTTACTTTGTATTATTTATTTCTTTGTTTTTTGTTTGTTTGTTTTACTTTTGAGCTATTGTTTCATTATTTAGACAATCCTGGCTTTAAGCATAAGTTACACTTAGATTTTTTTTGGGGGGGGGGCACTGAAGCCTTGAAATATGACTACATTAAACATCTTTCAACTTTTTTTGCAAACTCATATATGCATTTATGTTCAATAAGAGTAAAGTTAAATGTTCTTCAGTGATAAAGGTGTATAAGCTAGTAACCTGTGATGGCAGAAGCAAGAAACCAAAAGTGGGATATTATTCGATATTATGTCATTTCTCCAGCATTCCATCAAACTTGAGAAGAACATTCATTGTTGATTATTATAAATTTTTGATATTTACTCCTATTTTGATCAGATCTCAGCATATTATAGAACTCTTCTGGAACTACCTAGCATTATGGTTATATTTGGGAATAACCCTGAAAACCCAACAAGGTTTTAAAAGGCTCTCAACTGCTGCTTGCACTTAGCAACTAACCAAGTGGAAACTTAACAGTAATGCTGTGCCATCAGATTTCCATGTACCTAACTATGAATTGTTAAGAAATTAATTTCAGCACTTTCTCCAAATATAAATTTTTAGGAAGTAAACATTTTATCCAATTTATTTCATACTGTTTCTGCTATACCCCTCCTGTGTACTTGACTTAAATAATGTTTTATTTTATGATTTCTAACAATTACTTTGGAATAATTAACATGGTACATGTGTAAATATATATTTAAAATGAAATTTTTATGATGTTAATCTAGACTTAAAGTTTGCATGATACCTTTCTTGACAAAGATTACTGTTTAATACAATTTAGACATACTTGTGATTAAATGTAATCATATTTAGATGTCCTAAATATGCATTTTAAAACAAAGAAACATAATTTTAGTACTCCAAACTGAATGGGTGTCTGCCACACTCATCTTCATAATATATCATTTATTTCTCAATAAATATGAATGGTATGGGTATATGTTATCAAGTATAAATAATTTCACATTATTGTACCTAGTGAAAAGACAGTGCTGACATCTGAAACTGTATTTTATGCCATTAGGCACCATTGCCTTTAGAAGACTATATTTATCTGTTCTGAAAAACTGAAGTCAATTATTAATGCAGCTTGAAAGGTTACATTATATCTTAATATTTTTACTATATCATTATATAAATAATTCAATATTTGCCCTGGAGTGTTGTTTCCTTTTATAAATTGTGACTTTTGAAATAAGATTTTTACCTCCTACTAAATTCTTCGATATTTGCCCCTTAAATCCTTAGCTGACAGCCATCCAAAAGACAAGGAATTGCATGGATTTTTGACAGCAATCCTAAATTTATTAAATATTAGCATAATTATGAAAACTTAACATTCATTAGACATTTACCCATTAGCAACCATCTTACCAATACTTCTATGTGCTATATTCCTGGACTAAATAGGAAGAAAAAATACAGAAGCATTGTTTCTAATTTTATATTGAGGAAACTTTGAGCTCCAAGGATTAAGTAGCTCATAAAAAAAATATCATGCCACTAATGACACAATAGAGCCAGATTCAACCAAAGTCTCTCCTGAACATCTATAAATGGGAAAAAAATGTATCAAGAGCAGGATGCAGCTTTGATTTCTGTGAGCCATGAGACAGTGATTACAGAAGGGCATATAGTGTCAACTACACTGGTCTTGATTCCTTTAAGCTCTAATATTTCTAATTTTTTAAGATGTGGAATATAATACTAGTCAAAATAATAATTGCAAGCAATGATTACTATTTGTGATTTTTATGGAAAAAATATTGAGAGGCAAGTGGAATTTCTAATATGATGCTTCTAATACAAGGTGAGAAGTGTGGACATGTATGGGATTCTTTTAACATCATTTCTTCCTATCTCTTCACCTCATCATTTTAGTTCCCAAGTGTTTGGTCTGAGAGATTTATTTTATTATTTGTATTTATTTGTATATCTGTTTGTCCATAGATGTGGGATACAAAGCGGTATGGAATCCCCAGAGATGGATTTACAGATGGTTGTGAGTCAGTTGATATGTGTGTTGATAAACTAATTTCGGTCATCTATGCACTCTTAACTGTGGATCCATCTCTCCAGACCCGTTAGGTTTTAGTTTACAGAGGATAGTTAACCAAATAATGCCAATATTCATATTTATGAAAACTTTTTCAAGTGAATACAGTCTTTGAATAAATGTAAGAACATTTTAATAGGAAGTTCTTCCAGTGGTGATTCACTGAAATTACTGAATTCTTTTTCTTTTCTTTTCTTTTCTTTTCTTTTCTTTTCTTTTCTTTTCTTTCTAATTGCAGTTGCTGTTTTCAAAATAGAGCAAGATCAAAATGTCCTCACAACAGTTTTGTCTCTAGGGAGGAAATATTGCAGGTAGAGGAGCAAACTAAAGACTAAACTCTACTGGGAAGATTCATATGCACACACTCAGTGAGGTTCAGCTTGGGGTCAGTCAGGACAGTTCTGCAGGTAATCTTTTCTGCAGGTAAGCTGTGTTCATATGTCTTTTCTGTAATGTATCATTGCATTCCACTGAAATTAGCAAAGGCCAGGAAGCAGGAAACCAGGCAGAGGCATAATTTACTTGTAAATGGTAGACAATATATAAATTCACTGTTTCAGAATTGAGTATGGAATGAATCCATATCTGTAGAATGTAAGATCATTACAAAAGGAATAAGCAAGTGGTGGAGATTGCAGTTAAGGTAACCATCTTATTCAGGTAAGTGAAGAATGGTAGCTGCCTGAAGAAAGGAGAAGCTGGGGATGGTAAGAGACAGAGAGCCACCAAACCTATAAGTTAAGAAAATCACTTAAATTGCAGATGTGTAATACAACAAGAGAACAAACTCACTGAGAATCAACACAAGACACTCAGGGAACTCTAAATACAAAATGATCAAAACCAGTGAAATAAGAGAAAATACATATCTATGTACTGAAAATGATACAGAAATTTTATTGTGTACAGATATTGTCATTGAGCAATTGAGTTTCTCTAAAGCAGTTGTTCTCATCCTGTGGATCAGGACCCCCTTGGGGCGGGGTCACATATCAGATATCCAGCATATCAGATAGTTATAAAAAGAAGCATAATAGTAGCAAAATTACAGTTATGAAATAACAACAAAATAGTTTTATGGTTAGAGGTCACTACAACATGAGGAACTGAATGAAAGGGAACAGCGTTAAAAAGGGTGAGAACTACAGCTCTAAAGAATAATTTTCAATCCATTCTCTTAGGTGGGCTAAAAGTTGATACTGAGTAGGCACATGCTAGATTTTTCTTTTTTTCTTTTCTTTCTTTCTTTCTTTCTTTCTTTCTTTCTTTCTTTGTTTCTTTCTTTCTTTCTTTCTTCCTTTCTTTCTTTCTTTGAGAAATGAGAAGACCAAGGTTTTTAAGACTCAGTTTTCTTTAAAGTAGGAGTAGTAGCTCTGTGTAGTGGCTATTGTCTATAACCCTAGCACTCTGCACAGAGGATTCCCGGGAGTGTAGGGGTAGATAAAATGAGACCCTGTCTCAAAAGAAATAAAGCTATGAAATTCTGTGTAAATGTGGATTTTGGTGTAGGATTTTCCTAGGATGACTTTGGGGCTTCTTTGTCAACTCTTCCACTTTCATAATAAGATGGTTGACATGTTAGAGAAATGTGGCCAGGGTGGAGAGATGGCTCAGCCATTAAAGGCTAAGCTCACAACCAAAAATATAAGAGAAATGGGGGCATGAGTGATATATTCTCTGTTCTCCATCCTTTGGAATCCAGCATGGCCATGGCTTCTCTGACAATTTTTTTTTTTTTGTAATGGAGACATACACAAGAAAATCCTTGAGTTCCTCAGTTTAATTTGGTGGCTCAGCAAAATTCTTAGGAAAAGAGTTAGCATGAGAGGTCAAATCTACTCCATCTCTAAAGAAAAAAGAAAAAGAAAGAAAGAAAGAAAGAAAGAAAGAAAGAAAGAAAGAAAGAAAGAAAGAAAGAAAGGCCTGAGAACATAACTCGCAACTGAACCCAAGCTGCACCAAAGTACCAGGAAGGACCACATATCTTAGCTTGTTCTTGACCTGAGTTACTCCCTAACTCCTTCCTAGCAACCATCAATCAAAGACTAGTCTGATTGTTTCAGATGTACTTTTCAGACCATTTGTGACTGTATATGGTCTTGCTTCAGAACACCTTCCTGTTAGTTTACAATAGACATTCAGTTAGATGCTTGTCAGGCTGGACTCCCTCCTCACTCTCTCCTATTTTCCTATAAAACCTTGTCACAATGAGAGTTTGGGGCTGCTTCACCAAACTGTTCTGTGGAGCGGTGGTGAGTAAGCCCCAACTCGAGTTTGCAATCAAGGGACCCTAAAGTGATTACATCGGAGTTGGCTCCTTGGTGGTCTTTTGGGATTCAGAAACCCTACCTGGCACAACAAGCAGACCTACTTTTATCCACAATCAAAAGATACATTTTAGCAATTACATCATATTTATCATAAAACTTTTACTTTTTGGTAATATTTTAAGTGAGTCTTAGGAAATGGGCTCTGGAAGAAATATTCAAGATTTAATTTTCTGCAAAGTATGTGATTGCCAGGTTCTTTTAGTGGGCGATCTAGATGTCCTCATGTATACATATCTGAAGGAGAGAGAAGTTGTGGGGCATATTTCTCCAGTGCTCCAGACTTCTGAAATAAATTTATACCAACTTTATTTACCAATCTCATTCTTAAGCCTTACCTGTACAAGTTTGTTCCTCAGTTCTTGAACCTTTCATGGCTTTGAATTTACTGGATACTTTCTTGGTCAGGTTGAACTTTGCATAGAGGTTCAACTTTTGCTCCTGCTTATTTTAATTATCACCTGAACACTTGTTATCTACTTTCCAAATTTCTATTATCTCTGCTGACCAAATATAAGCATCTTCTCTCCTATATACATTTTAATGAAGATATGGAGGAGTCGCATTGATAACTCATTATTAAGTCTGCCATATTTTTTAAAAGTCTCAAGATGTGCCAACCAATTAATTATACAACTAGAACTAGTCACCAAAATGATTCTACAGATTGCTAACTCACCATACAAAATAGAAATAAACTGATTGATTCATTTTAAGTTTGTAAAAGAAGGCACTTTGTATTATTTTTGTATTTGTTGTTCTTAACTATGATCTTATATTCTATGACCCTTTTGAAAAGCACATTTCATAGAAAGAACTCAACTCAGGGGTGAGAGTGAATAAGAGAGTCTATCATGGCTTTAGTCACTGACTACTTATATAGCTGTGAAAATTAAGACCACACTTGTAAAATAAACTCTGAAATAAAAGTACAAGGATGGTTTTAATATTCTACTTCTGGCTTTTGTTTTTGTTTTTGTTGTTTTGTTTTGTTTTGTTTTAGTATGAGTTTTATTTTTCCTCATCTTTATCATTTTAGTAAAGCTATTTAAATAAAATGTTGAATGCAAATTTTATGTTTACTAATCAAAACACTGAATGATTGAATCTGACATTTGTATAGCAAGTATATAGGAGAAAACTCTGTGCTTTGTATACTAATTTAATTGTTCCTACATCAAACTCATTGGAGTAAGAGTCTTTCACTTTGCTTTAGGAAATGAAGCAAGTGAGGGAAATAGAAATGCAGCAAGGCAGAATTGTAGAGCAGGTCTCTGGAATGCCTGCCACTAAATTCTTCATGATAACAACTACCTGGATTCAGGAACTACAAAACTCCTATTAGCTGAGGACACAGTGACATGATTTTTCTTTGTCTGAATTCGATAGTGTTCTAAAATGTCAAATATTCAATAAAATGTTTCCAAAAGCAAGAGTAGCACATTACCTAACTCAATGTCAAGGTAATACATTATCCAACTCACACTTAAAACCGTTACCCAGAAATAACAATATATTGTGGGTAAAAACACTAAAAATAATTATAACTTCCTTGTGAATAAAGAAACATTTTTTCTGACTTTGATTTTTAAGGAATACCATTAATTCCAGTTTAGATGCGTTCAATAGGTATTTATTTTTATTTCTTACTATCCCAATTGTATGTGGTAGTGGTAGTGGTAAACATTCTAAAGTTTAGTTTCATTAAAAGGGAAAACCTCTTAACTAGGAACAATATTTTTACAAGCAAATACTTTAGTATATACATCCTTCTTGATACCTTTCTCTGAATGATTTTAAATTGTGTTGCAATAGTTTCCAAATCATTCAGTCTAACAATTCAAATTACCTTTAAGGAAAACATTGAAATTGCATTATTTTAGTTATTGATTTCTAGAAAATAGTTTTAAAATGATTTATGGTGTGATGATGAACTCCATTTTCAAAATGCTATTACTAGTAATAGAATATAGGGGTTTAGAATAAAATGAAAAACATGGAAATTTGATGGGAACAGAAAGGATTAACAAAATCAGTGTTTTAACTTATGGAACGTCCAACTTAGCAACAGATGTCTTTGCATAACCTACCTATAATGAAACCTAGCCAAAAGGAGAGTAATTAAGTAAAACACTAAAAGATGAAACAAACACAAAGTACTAGAAACAAACATTTCTTTAAATATATAAAATATTTAACATTTTATATTAATGTTTAAAGAAGGTAAATTCAGTTTTATCATATATTAAGACAAAATAATAATAATCTGTTTACAAAAATGCAAAGTGAATATTTCATTAAGAAATATAATGTGAATACATGCTGAAAGTTTCTCATATTTTAAGAGGTAATAAACTTTGGATCATTTAGATAAGTAGTACCAGTATTATTAAATATTTTAATGAATTCATGAGAGTAGAAAGAAAGCTTCTAGCATTTGATTTCCCACATGATTTTAAAATTATAATTTACAAATCAGAATTATTAAGTACTATATCAATGCATTCAAATAAAGCATTTTAATGAGATAAATGTTTTATAATATTTAATTTTATTAGTCTGAGATACTATTTAAAAACTCAAGCAAAACCAAAGTCTGAGAGGAAATACTGAAATCTTATTTCTAACCTTCCCAAGTCATAATGTTCTGTCCATTATATATAAAGACTAGTCTAATATAATAATCATAACACTTGTAATCAGGTATCAGTAATAATTATTTTCTATTGGCAAAGAAAACAAAGCAAGACCTACTAATAATTAGAAGGAAGAGGATTTAATACAAGCAGTCAGACTATGTATCCACTCATGCATGAAATTACATCGGGGCCCATCCAAACATACCAGATACTCCCAGACTTTTAAGCAACTAGGATTATCCACTAGTCAAGTGTAAAATCTTGTAATTCTTTCCATCTTTTCCACACTTGACATTTCAGATGTTTTATTTTTTTTTAATGAGTGTGATCATAGTATATTATTGCTTTTTCCAAAGTCCCACTAACATAAGTATCATTTCATATGTATCTTAGCGAGTCAATGTTTCTCTAAATTTTTAAATATCATATTTAATTGTCTATATGAAAGCATAATTTTTAATACAGAGACCCATAAATTTTCGGGAGTATTTTATAGGCTAAAATTGTTGATATTTTGTAAAAATGACCTCTAATTTTTACTTTATGTGCTATGATTGGTGAATTCTCTAGAATCCATTAGAAAACATAGGTTATGACTTCGTGAAACAAATGGAGAAACACTTCCTGTCTGTTAATTGTAATCAGGAAGGTTTCAGGGTCTGTACGACTTAACTCAAATTCATATTTCCTAAAACATCTATATCATAGATATGTAGCTTTATGCATGCCATAGCTTCAACCTATCACAGTTATTTTAGGGACAAATTAAAATACCAAAGAAACTCACCTCGCGAAACTGTTAAAATTTAAGTAACAAATGAAGGATAGATGTGTGAAGAATTTCTGGTTCACAAAGCATTCTGAAGTGGTGATTACCACCATTGTGAGTTGGTATATAAAACTGAACTTAAGTAAGCTACAATTCTAAATAGTAGGAATCTTCTATTTATTGTCCCTTTAAAATATTTCTAAGTGGGGTAAAATCGTTAATATTTTGGTTTTGTAGTACTCTCTGTGACCCAATTGCTCACTGATTAAATGAATACCCAAAGCATAGGGGAGAAACTGATCAGGTGTCACAATAAGAAATACGTAGTGTCTCTGTCTACATGACTGCCATATGCTTGAACATGGGGCATGATTACACACACACACTCTTTCTAAAATTCCTAACTGGGAACCTTGATTCCAACCAATTCTGATTTTTTTCTTTCCAATTGTTTCTCCTAGAGTCTTAGCATCTCAATTTTCCATTGTTGAAATGACGGTAGAAGAGGATGCAAAGCCGGGCGTGGTGGCAGACGCCTTTAATCCCAGCACTCAGGAGGCAGAGGCAGGCGGATTTCTGTGTTCGAGGCCAGCCTGGTCTGCAAAGTGAGTTCCAGGACAGCCAAGGCTACACAGAGAAACCCTGTCTCGAAAAAAAAAAAAAAGAAGAGGAAGAAGAAGAAGAAGAAGAAGAAGAAGAAGAAGAAGAGGAGGAGGAGGAGGAGGAGGAGGAGGAGGAGGAGGAGGANCAAGACCCACGGGGGGGGGGGCGGTCAGGGAGGTTTCCTGGAAGACTGATTTATGATGCACACGCAGACTTGCTGAGTCCATCTTGAGACTCAGCACCAGCTCTGTACATACAAACCTATTTCCTGGCTCAAGTGTCAGTTTCAGATGTGAAAACAGATTATTTGATTCTCCCTCCTGAGGAGGTCAGCTTGTTAGTGATGAAACTGGCTGCCAGTGTGTTCATACTGAAATGAGTTTTAGCTGCTGCACCGGGACATATATGATAAAACACAGCATGATTACGTTTAATTTTTGTTTCAAGTGTAACTCTCTTGAGCCCAGCTCTGCTTTCTCATTTTCCTTTCTTTGTGACAATGGTTCATTGAGCAATAACTTCAGATTTTCAACTCTCAAATCTCTACTCAATACTAAAACTATAAAACCCTTTTACCCTGCAGTATGTTTGATGACATCATTTTTGTTTGAAAAACTTGGTGGTTTTCTTTCTTACTTTACATATCTTAATTTCTCCTAAAAATGTAAAATTGCATCAAATCTAGGCTGGATTATTGCAGTCTAGCAAAGGTTGACTTCATTTAGAACAGATTATATTATACACACCAACCTCAGGATACCAACTTAATTAGTCAAATCCCATGGTCCTAAAAAACATGTTTTGAAGATGAAGTGGGCATAAAGTACCACCCATATTCAAGAAGCTAGATGCAATTGATAGCTGTTGGAAATGGAAAATCATTTCTTCTTCAAAGGAAGGATACTGTGCATATCAGCCACACTCCAGGACAAACTTCATGCTCAGGACTAGTTGCCCAATCCCAAAATGACTTCATTATTTTTGATTGGTTTTCTTTGTGTTTGTGTGTGTGTGTGTGTGTGTGTGTGTGTGTGTGTGTGTGTTTTGTTTCCTTTATTTCCTTTTTAAGAGATAAAATGTCTGAATCTGAGTATGAAGTCAGTGATGATATGGGAGGAATTTGAGCAGTCAAAAGAATATGATCAAAATATATTCTATGAAAAAATTAAATAATTTTTAATTTTTTCTCCAAATAAGTAAAGATGGCTACAAAGTCTATTGCATCTGTGAAAGACAGACACTTTCATATGAGCTTTGTAAAAAAAAATTATTAACAAATTTAAATTATTTGGACATTTATCCCCTTTACTTTTCCATTGGTGCACAAATTAGTTCAAAACAGGTAATGGCTCATAGAAAAGACAAATGGCACACATGTGTTGCTGTGAGAATTGGCACTATGTTTAAAGGAGAGATTGAGAGCTGAAATGGCAAAGGCTGGTTCAATAAACAAGATGAATAAGATGCCTTGCAGTTATGTAGTAAATGGCCAAACAGTCAAGCAGGAGAGGGATCATAACCAGTAACAACAGGCCGGATGGCCACCCAGGCCCTTCAGAATGTGCATTAATTCACTTTTTTTTTCTTTTCATAATCTTTGCTTCCAGGACAGTCACCTGTAGCAGACTAAGAAAAGGTAGTATCTAAGAAAGCCCCCACCTCTTTCAGGAAAGCATATCTAAACCATCCTGTAGACAGGGAATTAAAAGCATCTTTACAGCTATGAGAATAAAGAGATCATGGTGTGATAAAGAGCACTTGAGACATTTGCAGAGTCAGAGGATAATGGCTCTGGGCAAGTGACTCATAACTAGTAAACAGCCAAGGTCAACAATATACAAAGCCAAGTCAGAGACTGACAAACACCCTTAACTGAATAACAGCTCATGAACAGAGGGGTCATACATAGAGAGGAGCCATTGGGCCCTTCATTAGGATGGCTCATACTATATCAGAGAGCTCATCCTTCTCATAGTAGATACCTGAAATTTGTCTAATTTCTACCATTGCCCCAAATAAAGGACTTCAACATTTTCCCCTCTCACTTTGGCACCCTACACACTGTTAGGTATTTTACTTTTCTGAAGTTCTCATTGGTTTTGACATTTCTTAACCAAGCTTGTTTCTGCTGCACTTATTGCCTTATGTGTCAAATCTTTCATCTTAGTTGGCGTAAGACAATGAATGAACTCAGGAACCAATAACTGAAATAGACCTTTTGTGACAGTATCATTTGTTCTTGAGCTAAGCACAAGCAGGCCAAGAAAGATTCTGTTAAACTAATAAACTTGCATCAACATGACCTCTTATCAAGATGATCTACCTTTGATTTTTGAAGTAATATCTTCCTGGTCATCACACTGCTCTCCACCACTACATCATGGATCTATTTTTTTCCCAAGTGAAGATTCTTCTTTCATTGAAGCCATTATTAAGAATGGTAGAATACTTACATATAATTAGACAACCTAGTTATTTAAAAAATTATTAGATATTTCCTTTATTTACATTATTATAAACAGGACAACAATGAAGTAGAATACTTACATATAATTAGACAACCTAGTTATTTAAAAAATTATTAGATATTTCCTTTATTTACATTATTATAAACAGGACAACAATGAACAGAGGTGAACAAGTCTCTCTGTAGTAGGATGTAGAGTCTTTTGGGTATATACCCAAGACTCATACAGCTGGATCTTGTGGTAAATAGATGTCTAGCTTTTTGCAGAAGACACTCTGATTGCTACAGTGTCTGTGCAAGTTTGCATTCCAAAAAGACAAAAGTAACTGATCTCTTCTTAACCCATAACCTTGTATCTGAGACTTATTAAAAATTGGTTCTTTACTAATTCTCCATCTGTAAATTTGTTCAAAATTATTTTTCCTCTTGTCTTCTTGATGTGGAAATCCAGTGCTCTGATCTTTGTATTTTTAGTTCCTAAACATTCTCTACAACTTGTTCTTCCCAAGAATTTCTTCATGCTATATATTCTTTACTATGAACACCTGTGATACATGTAATGCATACTTTCATTAGTTGATTACTTGCTGTGAAAGGAGACTTCAATAAGTATAGAGAGTGTTTTTAAGTTGGTCATATTTTCTTTCAGTATTTACATGAATGTAAAGATCATTGAACTTATGAAATGTTATATAACGCATCACAAACTACAAGCAATGTCTTAAGGAGTGAGAAAAAAATACAAGAGCAGAAAAAGATCAGTACTAGATTGGGTACTTCAGATAACTACAAAATTAAAAGACAGCTATGTGATTAATAGGGAGATAATGAGCTACAAACAAGTAAAAAATCTAGAGGACATTTTGGCTCCGACATTGTAAACTTTGCAATTCAAATCAATGATTGTGAATTTGGGCTTTATTCTGAAGTAGCATTTCATCTCTATGTAGAGGGAGTGATGAGCTTCATCTCATTTGTCATTTCTGAGCTTGAGTGGGATAATGGGGCCTTCTAGCCTTGACATGAATGAGTGTGGTGATTGATTGGTGATGCCTGCCTGAAAAGAGAAATTACCTATCAGAAGAGTGATAGTTGTTTTCCCCTTTTATGCTCATGTGTTTCTGTAATAAATTATCTTCTAGTTGCTTTTTTATTCAATTTCTCTAGAAAATGACTAGGAAGCTATAGAAAACACTAGTATAACCGAGGAACCTATAGAAAACTGATGCAAGAATATAGAAATGTAAAATTATAAAATGCCTGTAACCTACTTGTTAAATCTGCAGATAAAAAAGTCATGGTCTGCAAAAGCTTGTCTAATAATACTTATGAGTTGGTCAACCATAAAATGTACACATTCCATTTCTCGATCTAGCATTTTCAACAAGATTTTTAAAACCAAGGAGTGAGTTAAAATAATAAAACAACTTATGGGCAGATCAACTCTCAGACTTGGGGAGGGTGAGCAGCAGTCTGCAGAAGCAACACAGCTTCTGGGACAGACCTCCTAGTCAGGCTCTAGACATCCTGTCACCTTGGCCGCCAGAGGAGAGGTGGCCTCCTGGGAGGGCTGTGACCCCCAGAGCAGGTAAGGGAGCCATCTTGTCTCCCGTGTCCCTCTGAGATCAGTCTGCATAGATCAAAGTGCAGACTGCAGAGGGAGAACACTGGACTGCAGAAGCAACACAGCTTCTGGGACAGGCAGAAGCCACACAGTTTCTGGGACAGACCTCCATTTTGGGCTGCAGACATCTGGGTACCTTCCCCACCAGAGGAGAGGAGGCTGCCTGGGAGGGCTGTGACCCCCAGGGCAGGTAAAGGAGCCATCTTGTCTCCCTGGTCTCACACAGCTTCTGTGACAGGCAGATGTCACACAGCTTCTGGGACAGAACCCCATTTTGAGCTCCAGATATCCAGTCACCTTCCCTACCAGAGGAGAGGTGACCACCTGGGAGGGCACTGACCTCCAGAGCAGGTAAGGGAACCATTTTGTGTCTTGGGTCCCTTGGAGTCCAGTCCGTGCAGGTGAGCGCACAGACTGCAGAGGCAACACATCTTCTGGGACAGGCCCTGTTTTGGGCCTTCATCTTCAACCAAGAGGCAAGTCTGAATGCCAGACCTCTGTGTACCTTCCCTGCAAGAGGAAAGCTTAACTGAAGTGAGTACTCTGACCACTGTGACTCAGAAGAGAACTGGACTCCCAGGACAGCTGACAGAGGCTAACAGAATCACAGGAGGAACAGGCTCCAGCCAGAGACAACTATAACAACTAATTCCAGAGATTACCAAATGGCGAAAGGCAAACATAAGAATCTTACCAACAGAAACCAAGACTGCTCACCATCATCAGAACCCAGCACTTCCACCTCAGCTAGTCCTGGATAACCCAACACGCCCAAAAAGCAAGACTCAGATTTAAAATCATATCTCATGATGCTGGTAGAGGACATGAAGAAGGACTTTAATAACTCACTTAAAGAAATACAGGAGAACACTACTAAAGAGGTAAAAGTCTTTAAAGAGGAAACACAAAAATCCCTTAAAGAACTAAAGGAAAACTCAATCAAACAGGCAATGGAATTGAACAAATCATCCAGGACCTAAAAAGGGAAGTAGAAACAATAAAGAAAACCCAAAGGGAGACAACTATGGAAATCAAAACTGTTAGGAAATAAATCAGGAACCATAGATGTGAGTGAGCATCAGCAACAGAATACAAGAGATGGAAGAGAGAATCTCAGGTGCAGAAGATTCAATAGAGAACATGAGCGCAACAATCAAAGAAAATGCAAAATGCAAAAAGACCCTAACTCAATACATTCAGTAAATCCAGGACACAATGAGAAGACTAAACCTATGGATAATGGGCTGGATGAGAATGAAGATTTTCGAATTAAAGGTCCAGCAAATATCTTCAACCAAATAATAGAGGAAAATTTCCCTAACCTAAAGAGAGAGATGCCTATGAACATACAAGAAACTTACAGGACTCCAAATAAACTGGACCAGAAAAGAAATTTCTCCCAACACTTAATAATCAGAACAAGAAATGCATTAAATACAGATAGAATATTAAAAGCAGTAAGGGAAAAAGGTCAAGTAACATGTAAAGGCAGGCCTACTAGAAATATACCAGACTTCTCACCAGAAACTATGAAAGCCAGAAGATCCTGGACAGATGTTATACAGACCCTAAGAAAACACAAATGCAGGCCCAGGCTGCTATACCCAGCAAAACTCTCAATTACCATAGATGGAGAAACCAAAGTGTTGCATGACAAACCCAAACTCACATAATATCTTTCCACGAATCCAGCTCTTCAAGGATAATAAAGGGAAAACACCAACACAAGGATGGAAACTACACCCTAGAAAATGCAAGAAAGTAATCTTTCAACAAACCTAAAAGAAGACAACCCCAAGAACAGAATCCCAACTTTAACAACAAAAATAACAGGAAGCAACAATTACGTTTCTTTAATTTCTCTTAACATTAATGGACTCAATTCCCCAATAAAAAGACACAGACTAATAGACTGGCTACACAAACAGGATCCAACATTTTATTGCTTACAGGAAACTCACCTCAGGGAAAAAGAGAGATACTACCTCAGAGTGAAAGGCTAGAAAACAACTTTTCAAGCAAATGATCTGGATAAACAAGCTGGAGTATCCATTCTAATATGGAATAAAATTGACTTTCAACCCAAAGTTATCAAAAAAGACAAGGAGGGACACTTGATACTCATCAAAGGTAAAAACCACCAAGATGAACTCTCAATTATGAATATATCTATGCTCCAAATGCAAGAGCAGCCACATTCATTAAAGAAACTTTAGTAAAGCTCAAACCACACATTGTACCTCACACAATAATAGTGAGAGACTTCAACACCCCATCTCACCATTGGACAGATCCTGGAAACAGAAACTAAACAGAGACACATGGACACTAACAGAAATTATGAAACAAATAAATTTAATAGTTATCTACAGAACATTTTATACTAAAACAAAAGGATATATCTTCTTTTCAGCACCACATGGTACCTCCTCCAAAATTGACCACATAATCGGTCACAAAATAGGCCTCAACAGATACAAAAATATTGAAATTATCCGATGCATCCTATTAGATCACCATGGACTAAGGCTGATCTTCAATAACAGCATAAGTAATAGAAAGCCAGAATTCATGTGGAAACTGAACAATCCTCTACTCAATGATACCTTGGTCAAGGAAGAAATAAAGAAATTAAAGACTTTTTAGAGTTTAATGAAAATAAAGCCACAATATACCCAAACTTATGGGACACAATGAAGGTATTCTAAGAGGAAAACTTATAGCCCTGAGTGCCTCCAAAAAGAAACTAGAGAGAGCTTACAGTAAGAGCCTGACAGCACACCTAGAAGCACTAGAACTAAAGGAAGCAAATTCACCCCAGAGGAGTAGATGGCAGGAAATAATCAAACTCAGGACTGAAATAAACCAAGTGGAAATAAAAAGAATTATTCAAAGAATCAACCAAACCAGGAGAAGGTTCTTTGAGAAAATCAACAAGATAGATAAACCCTTAGCCAGACTAAATAGAGGGCAAAGGGACAGTATTGTAATTAACAAAATCATAAATGAAAAAGGAGACTTAACAACAGAACTTGAGATAATCCAAAACATCATCAGATCCTATGACAAAAGGTTATACTCAACATAACTGGTAAACCTGGATGAAATGGACAACTTCCTAGACAGATACCGGGTACCAAAGTTAAATCAGGGCCAGATTAATGATTTAACAGTCCCATTTCCTCTAAAGAAATAAAAGCAGTCATCAATAGTCTCCCAACCAATAAAAGCCAAGGACCAGATATGTTTAGTACAGAGTTCTATCAGACCTTCAAAGAAGACCTAATTCCAACTCTCCTCAAACTATTCCACAAAATAGAAACAGAAGTTATTCTACCCAATTCATTCTATGAAGCCACAATTACTCTGATACCTAAATCACACAAAGATCCACAGAAGAAAGAGAACTTCAGGCCAATTTCTCTCATGAATATTGATGCAAAAATACTCAATAAAATCCTTGCAAACTGAATCCAGGAGCACATCAAAATGATCATCCATCATGAACAAGTAGGCTTCATCCCAGGGATGCAGGGATGGTTTAATATCCGGAAATCCATCAACGTAATTCACTATTCTAAATGAAGTCAACTAATTATCCTCTGATAGGAGACTAATATCCAATATTTACAAAGAGCTCAAGAAGCTGAACTCCAGGAATTCAAACAACCCCATTAAAAAATGGGGTACAGAGATAAACAAAGAACTCTCAACTGAAGAATGCCAAAGGGCTGAGAAGCACTTGAAAAAATGTTCAACATCCTTAACCATCAGGGAAATGCAAATCAAAACAACCCTGAGATTCCACCTCACACCAGTCACAATGGCTAGGACCAAAAATTCAGGTAACAGCAGATGCTGGCAAGGATTTGGAGGAAGAGGAACACTCCTTCATTACTGGTAAGATTGCAAGCTGATACAACCACTCTGGAAATCAGTCTGGTGGTTCCTCAGAAAACTGGATATAGTACTACCAATTGATCCAGCAATACCTATCCTGGGCATATACCCAGAAGATGCTCCAAATGGTAACAAAGAAACATGCTCCACTATGTTCATAGCATCCTTATTTCCAGCCAGAAGCTGGAAAGAACCCAGATGTTCCTCAACAGAGGAATGGATATAGAAAAGGTGGTACATTCACACAATGGAGTACTACTCAGCTATTAAAAACAATGAATTTATGAAATTCTTGGGCAAAGAGTTGTATCTGGAGGACATTATCCTTAGTGAGGTAACCCAATCGCAAAATAAGTCACTTGATATTCACTCACTGATAAGTGGATATTAGCCTAGAAACATAGATTACCCAATATACAATTTGCAAAACACAAGAAAATCAAAAAAGACCAAAGTGTGGATACTTCATTCCTCCCTAGAATAGGGAATAAAATATCCATGGAAGGAGTTGCAGAGACAATTTTGGAGCTAAGATGAAAGGATGGACCATCCAGAGACTGTCCCACCTGGGTGGTCCACCACATAATCAGCCACCACATGCAGACACTACTGCAAAGGCCAGCAGGACATTGCAGAAAGGACACTGATATATCTGTCTCCTGGGAGGCTTTGACAGTCCCTGACAAATACAGAAATAGATGCTCACAGTCATCTATAGGGCGGAACACAGAGTCCCCAATGTAGGAGCTAGAGAGAGTACCCAAGACCTGAAGGAGTCTGCAACCCTATAGATGGAACAACAATATGAACTAATCAGAACCCCCAGAGCTCATGTCTCTAGCTGCATATGTATTAGAAGATGGCCTAGTTGGCCATTAATGGGGTAGAAAGGCCCTTGGTCTAACAATGTTTATATGCCACAGTACAGGGAAATGCCAGGGCCAAGAAGTGGGAGTGGGTGGATAGGGGAGCAGGGCGAGGAGAGGGTATAGGGGACTTATGTGATAGCACTTGAAATATAAATGAAGAAAATATCTAATAAAAAAATTCTAAACAATTTATCCCTTAAAAAAATAGTGGATGGGTTTTAATTCAACTGTAAAGGAGACATTTCATCAAAATGAATGTACTCATCCAATCTCTTTGCAAAAGTAACTAATAATATTTATCACCCATGATAAGACTTGAGTAAAACTTTTTCACAACTCATTGAGTGACCAGATTTTCCAGATAACTGTTGTGTAATGTATAATACCAAATATAGAAAATGATCTATTTAATGTAACTGAGTGAGAAAAATGTAATCAATATGATTTTTGCTTTTATATTAAAGCTGAACATAAGAAAATATTATAGGTTAAGATTGTACAACATCATAGAGTATTCATACACATGAATATATATTATTCTTTCCGAGAAGAAAGGACTAGTTATATTATCTTTAAGGTTGTATATGTGACCAGAAACTTCTAAATACTTGAACCAGAACAAGAAAGCAATAGATTGGAAAAAATAAAGAGATGTAAATTTAGCTGTCTTCTATTAATGTTGATCATATAGAAGTTACAAAAATATGAAACAGTAACATGCTTTTATTATGCTTTCCCTAAAAAAAAGGTATTTGTATGCATCTTTCTTCACATATGCCAGCTTATGTTGATACCCATAAGTAAGTTTAAGTACTCTGGAGTTTGCATTCCAGGCAGCTGGGAGAAGCCAAACCTCAGCTAAACTGAGGTCCTCTGGAAGAACAGTAAGTACTATTAACTAGCAAGCCATTTCATTAAGCCAAACTTGTCCTCTTGCTTGTGGCACTATAGATTATAACTCAACCCGTTACCAATGTTAAGCATACACTCCATCACTGTGTCAAAACCCCAGTAAAATTTTATTTAAATTGTTTATTTCCACTAAAATATTGTCATCATGAGTTTACTTTAGTGTTTAAATAAATATTTCAATAATTTCTCATTCAATTTCTAATATAGCAAATGATAGGATACAAAGCATACAGAAGGATCTTTCACCTACTGAATACTTTATGACAATGCCAAAGGTCCTTTAAGAGCAAAGTTTTAAGAAATCATGCCAGATAAGAGAGAGTAGCTATCGGAATTCAAGAGGGTTTTGAGAGCAAAGTTGGACGAAGTAATGAGCGATAATAGATATCTTACTGCATTAGAAAGAACCATGCAACAGAGCTAAACCCGTCAAATGTGAAACCCTCCTCTTATTTCCTAAGACTACTATGTGTTCTTATGGTCATATGGAACCTTTTATGACATTTACTAGAAATTTCAAGGATATCCCTGGTGGTATTGTAAAAATAATATTAGCTATTCCCCTGAGTGATTTAATCATGTAATATTATTAAAATCACTAAAAATGAATCTGTAGGTTTAAAATTGTAGATATAATTTAATATAAAATGCTGCTCTTTAACTATAGAAACAAACCCTCAATAAATTCAAGTAAGTGCCATTTTGCGACATCAACTGAATTCTGTACAAAACAAAAGTTGCTAACTATAAACAATATTTTAACACTGCTTAATTTTAACTATTCTTATACTTTAAAGGAATAATTAAAATTTCATTTTTATTTTGTTATTAGAGGTATTACACCATGATTTTTCACAGGATAAAGAAATGACTTACTATTGATCTACTTTTCAACCTCAAAGACTTTTCTACAAAAGAAAGATTATCATCTTTAAGTTTTAAGGCTTCTTTTGGTAGAAGAAGAATGAGAAGGATGGGGTGAGATGAGAGGTCTGGACCAAAACTGGAAAACATGACAGTCAAGGCATGTGCTGTAGAGTGTCCTTCAAATGCAAGCAAGGTTCAGCCTGCTAAGCAATCATTTCAAAGTCAGGACAACCAGCAACCATTCTGATAGATAAGCTTCTTTCGAAAAGAAAGTGGATCTACCAAAATTGGACCTACACCTATGGGCAGCAGTGAACTGGAGACCAGCTCTCTCCGTGATTGGGCATGAAGCACTTGGTACTCTGCAGGCTCACCCACTCTCCACTGTGCCTTTGACACATCATCAGCTGTCGTGGCAGTACTCTTGCTCATATGGTCATCTGTAGAGGCACGGGAGACAACTACACATTGTAGTGTCAATGGAATGTCAGCATCTAGACTTGTAAGTGTGATGTTTGTATATCTGGATATTTAGTTCTCTTTAATTCATAATTTTAGAAATATGTGGGTGTACGTTTGTCTCCCTGTCACTCTCTCTCTGTGACTATCTGTCTTTGCACTCTCCCCACCTCTCTTTCTGCTGTGTGTGTGTGTGTGGGGGGGGGGGGGTGTGAATAAAAGGAAGAGAAGGAGAGAATTGGGGATATCTACATATGTTCTTATTACTGCCTTGGTTTTTCAATATTGCCCTCTTCTCTCAGTACCCCATGAAGGTAGACTATGCAGTGTAACAAAAATTGCCACTCAAAATCTGCATGTTCAATCTAGATTTATACTGAACCCAGAGGTGCTCTTGATTCCTAGAGAAACCTCTGAATGACTTCTGGTGTTGGCACGGATAGTTATTTAAAAGATAAATAAAGGGCAAATCTTCTATATTGTAACCCCTATGGCTTTCGGAACCTGTTTGCTTTTGCTGTTGCCAAAGGTTATTGGGACACAGCAGAATGACAGATGTCTGGAGACAGCAAGCCTTCTTGAAGCCCAAGGCAGTCCAGGTGGCACCAGGGAATAGCCTTCTACAGACTGCCAGGCCTTGTGCTCTTTAATCAGGACTGCTAAATGATCCAGGTGGCAAGGAGCTTAGACACCTCAGTACAACACAGGGAAAATAAGTGACCATCTCTTTCCCAACTGTTCTATTGGCTCAGGATATTGTTGAATAGAGATGTTCTCCAGAGCAGAGGGGGGACTACTTCTAAGGAGAGATCATATATCCTTTTTATTTGAGTAAAACTAATTAAAAATAACCAAAAAAAATAGCCAAAACATATACACATATGTATGTTCACCAGAATTCAAAAAGGACAGAAACAGCCTCAGGGTTTAAAAAACAAAACAAAACAATGTTCAGCAAATTTACAGAGAGTGTTGAGTTTTAACCTTTTATTTTCCTGATAAACTGTCTTCCCCAAGGTGTTGGTCAAGTTCAAAACTAAAATTGAATATGCTCTGTATAGTTGTCTCTTGGGGTGTGTATCAGTGACCTTGAGGTTCTCTGTAGTTTCTATAGGAACCTTTTGTTTTTGATCAACAGTTCTCAAAGAGTGGACCTTGATCCCTTTTGGAATCAAATGACTTACACAGGAGTCTCCTAAGACCACTGGAAAGCACACATATTTACTTTATGATTCATAACAGCAACAAAATTACAGTTATGAAGTACCAATGAAATAATTTTATGGTTTAGGGTCAGCACAAGATAAGGAATTGTATTAAAGTGTTGCAACAGTAGGAAAGTTGAGAAAAGTGTTTTAGATTAATTTGTGATTCTTTTGTCTTTTAATTGTAGCTGGGTTTTTTTATTATTAATGCTATACATTTTACTGGAAATGGACTTCATATACTCAGACTTGTATACCTTCTAACTATCCCAGTGGTATCACTTGCACATCTATTACAACTGATTTGTTATGGGTACTACAGTCATTTATGCATTGTCTTGGTTAGGGTTTTATAGCTCTGAACACATACCATGACCTAGGAAACTCATATAAAGACAACATCCCATTGGGGCTGACTTATAGGTTCAGAGGTTCAGTCAATTATCAAGTTGGGAAATTGGCAACATCCAGGCACACATGGTACAGGAAGAACTGAGAGTTCTACATTTTCATCTGAAGTCTGCAAGCAGAATATTGTCTTCCAGGCAGCTACAATGAGGGTCTTAAAGCCCACACCCACACCTACTCCAACAAGGCCATACCTTCTAATAGTGCCACTCTCTTGGCCAAGTATATACAAAACATCACATGGCATTAAACATGTAAAGACAAGATATCTTTTAAAACAAAGTCCATATGCATTGCAGCAATGTACAAGTGGAGGTCTGATGGATTCCAAAGAACAGACTCTGATTCTCTCATTTGTTTATTTTTTTAAAACTGAATATAAGAAAAGAAGCTTCTTTACATTTTATGCATATCTTCCTTTTATTGATCCTTGTAAAAGAATTTTAATGCAACAACAAAGCTGCTCTGGTAAGGGATCACATCTAAAAATATGATCTGGCTGTAATGCAGACAAGTACTTGATAACAGTATGATCTGGTTGGAATACAGACACATCCTTAGGACAAATCTTTAATCTCTAACAATGAAGATAAGGTTGGCTTATAGAAGGAAGCAATCATGTTTGGAAGTTATGTCTAATTGAGGGTCAGACAAAGTGGTGAATCAGAGAAAGATTTGACAGAATGAGTCATAGATAGGATACACCCAACTCACATGAGAATAGCAGAGGAAGAGAGGCTTAAGAGCACTCAAGAGAAAAAAGGTGACAGTATAGCACATGGTATATGGCAGTTTTATGGGGGCAGGTTACAGAGTTAGACTGTAGAAAGAACAAGCTAGACAGAGATCAAGACAGAATGGGGCAGAGGATGAGAAGGGACTGGAAGGTTAGAGCCTCTTGCCAAAGTTATTTTGAGGCCAAGCAGCGAAATTCAGTGAGAAATGGAGAGAAGCTTGAATGGGTCAGCTTGGAAGATTAGGTTGCATGGAGGCTAGAAGATTCTAGTCCTAGGTCTAAAGATAGAAAGAGAAAGAAATACTCTTGGCTCAGTTCAAGGCTTGTATGCACAGCTGGGATATGGTTCTCA